>QPKB01001176.1:0-13006 GCA_003546025.1 Camphora micrantha
TAGTATGGGAGTTTGTGCCTCGGCAGAGATGAAGCTCCAGATGCTTGTTTTCGACAAACTTACTCCCATTTCAAGCAATATGAAACGTTCTTCTACAATGGATTGTTTGGGAGTCAGATTCATCCTCTGATGTGACGGGGATCAATCCACCCAGCATTTTCTCTATTTTTTCAGGAGTTACTGTGAGGGGACTCCTGTAGATTTCCGGGGACCCACCGGTTCTGATTGCGATTGAAGCCTGATTGATTGTGATCTTGGTCCTTGCTCTATGGGCAAGATGCTGCAAGATCCTTGCATATTCTTCGAGATCAGATAGGAGCCAGATCTTTCTTCTTCATCTACTCCTTGTAGTTCCTCGCTGATCGGTTCTACCGGAGCATTGCAGGTGCTTGTGTCAACAGCATTTTCCTGAACAACCTCTTGGGTCTACTTCATCATCAGACCAAGATCCCTGTGGTTGTAAAAGGTTATACCAGATCACGGCATGAGTATGGGATTCGGGATCATTCCTCGTCGGAGAGGTATTCTCCTGTTTCGAGGGATTCCTCCCATTCATCGGTGTCACTGGCGGTGTCACTGGACTCGTACCCATCCATGGGGAATCCAACTACTGAATTGCAAGAGTATGATGCCCCCTGCATGTCTTCAGTCTTTAGTAGTGATGGCATGAAATCACGAAGGGTGAATTTCCTTGCCGGCCTCGAAGTCTCGGAAGGAGACTTTTCTGCTGCCCCCAGTGAAGGGTAGGGGAAGTTTCTGTCTTTTCAGGAACTTCTTGTTTTGGTTGAGCTTTCTCCTGCTGTTTAAGCTTGCGGAGTTGTCTCCTGGCTTGCCTTCGCTGTTGTTGAAGGAAGTAGTGACCTTCTTCTTTGGTGACTTTTGTGTTTGTCCATATGACACCATGTTGACGGAGGCAGACCCATAGTTTTGTCAAAGGTGATGACTCCGTTTTTCCACATCTCGTTGATCTTTTCTCTCACAACGAAGCATTGGTTGAGAGGATGCGAGATCATCTGGTGGTATGGACAGTACCGGGGGATCGTTGGTTTTGCCAACATCTCCTGGTCTTTTGGGTTCAGGCAGGGTGAGCTTCCCGTTTGCCAAGAGAGCCTCGAAGATTTTCTTCGACATCTTCATCGAACGGGTATTTCTTTTCTACTCGTTCTTTGAAGGCATCAGAGAGTTCAGGTCTCTTACCTGCACCTTTGTTTTCAGCTTTCTTTGGTGGCTGCGGAGCTGACTTGGTTTGCACATTGAGAACCTCCTTTTTCTTTTGCTTCGAGGTTGCAATGGCGGTCGGCTCCTTCTTTGATGATTTCTGACTGCTGAGGTCTTTGATCACCGTCTCAGCCTCCATTGATGCTTCTAGGAGTTCTCCCAGATTCTTTGATTTGTTGCCGATAATCATGGAGCGTATCTTTGCTCTCATGTTGTTACGGCAGATGTCGACCAGCGACGCTTGTGTGGCAGTACGTCTGAACATTTGTACGCCATTGCCTTCCACTTGTGAATGTAGTCGTATGTCGACTCATTCTCTCCCTGTTTTAGGCTGCAGAGTTGAGCCATAGTCACAGGATGATCCTCACCTTTGAAGTGAGTTAGGAAGCGTGTCTCCATCATGGCCCAGTTTTGGATAGAGTCCTCCTGAAGAGTGGAGTACCAATCAAAGGCCGTACCTTTTAGGGTACTTGCGAAGAGACGGATCTTGAGGGCGTCTTGATCCGCGATGGCTCCCGTCAGGATCTTGAAATGGATGACATGTTGTCTGGCCGAGCCCTTCCCCGTATATGTTTGGAGAGTGGGCTGTTTGAATTTGGTAGGAAACGGTACCGAGTCCATCCATAAGGGATATGGCGGCTTGATTCCGTGTTCCTTTAGTGAATCCTCTTCCTTTGCTTTGGCGAGGATATCGTCAACGTCCTTTTTGGTAAGGGCGCGTGACTCATTTACCTCCTCTTCGTGGTGACTTGAGGAGCTTCATTATTCAGTGGACGTTGGAGGGTAAGAAGTAAGTTCTCCATGAGAGCTTCTATCCTCTGCTGTCCCTGCTCCAGCTGCTGGATGCGTGCGGCTACGTCATCTTGCGGCGGAGAGCTGCTCAGCATTTGTGACTAAGACGTTCATCTTTCGAGAGTCGAATGAGGATATCGTCTTGGTGACTGAGCTGGAGCTCATTCTTTTGGATGAAGAGCTCGAAGAGTGATTGCTCCGGTGTCCTTGACTTGAAGGAGTGGGAGAATCTTCTCTATGTCTTCGCGCCCGGGGAGACGCTGCGAGTCACCGGTCGCTTGACATGGATTTTTGTTGCTGACTTCTGGCGCCTTCTGGTTTTGCCAACCATATGGACAGTAGCAACTTGGTTGGGTGCTTCTTTTTCGACCCATTTTTGAGAGACCTGGAGCGTGGAGTGCTGAGCTCTTTGCTTCTCTAGTCTCTTTTGCCGATACGCCGCGCGGCGACGCATACGACGAGCGATTTGAGCTTCAGTTAGCTCGGGCTGTGCTCTAGCCACGAAGGAGGTGGTCCCTCGCGCGCAGCAGCCGAGCTTGTCTTCTTTGTAATTGGCAAGGACAGGATCTGGATGCGGTCCTTAGCCTGTCGCAGCGAAGCTTTAAATTTGGCGAGCTCGGCCCCTGTTGAGATGAAGGGCCGAGTTGCAGGAATACAGGCCTTGACAGGTTCTCGCTGAGGCCTGATGATGCACGACTTGATCCTGGGCTTATAGGAATAAGCCGGCTCGTGCTGGGTGGATTTTGTTTGGTGGAGGGCTGGTTTCTCCTCTCTTTCGTGTACGAGAGAGGGTAGAACCGGTTCTCCTTGAGCGGGGCCAGGTATGCTGGCCTTGCAGATCTTTGGGACCTTCTTTGTTTTGGAGAAGGTCTTGGAGACCAAGTCTTGAGGTAGACCTGGTTTCTTGCAGGCTGAGGTTTCGCGGGGTTGTCGCGAGCTTCAGTCTTCTTGGCGGTTGCCTTTGGTGTCACGGTAGTGACGCGCCCAGGGGCGGTTCTCTGCTTCTTGGCAGGAGTTGTTTCTTCTGCGGGAAGTGGGAAAGGTCCCAGCGACCCGAAGACGATGGACCGGGGAGAGGAGGTCGACCCGGTGTCTTGTGTGTTACCGAAGGAAGTGACACTTCGGCCGCTGGCAAGGCGCTTAGGAGCGCATTTGTTTTGCTTCTCTTGAAGCATCAGCTGGTACTTGTTCTCGTCGAAGGTGATTGTCAGCGAAGCTGCCATGTTAGTTTTGAAAAACCTTTCTGAAACAAGACCGGATCCATTAGTAATCACAAGAATGTGGTGATCATAAATGGAAATAAACTATGGTTTTTTCTTTTCAATTTGCTCGAGGGACAAGGCCCGGCCCAAGCAAGATGAAGAAGGCAAAAAGCCATAGAGTATACAATTGTTCTAAACGCAAGTATGAAAGGCTCAGAGTGAGCGTTCCAGTGACTGCTAGAAGCAATTGTGAACCTTAATTCAGATTACCGAGGAGCGAGGCTCACTCGAGGTAAAATGATATAAGGTTGGGAGTACAAATGTGTCGGTCGCGAATACAGTAGACCCAAGAGGGCGTACTAGCACCGCTAGGCACAGATGTTGTAAATCGCATCCTTGAAATGGACACGAGATGGGATTTTTTGAAAGGTCAAGGTTGGGTTCATAAAAGAGAGCAAATGGCACTCCGATCCGAAAACGTGCTCAACATTTCTGCGAGCACAGAGTCCGAAAAGGAAATAACCAGAATTTCTCGAATCTGGACCCAACAATGACGGAAGTTTTTTTTTTTTTTTTTTTTTGAAAAGTCAGGATCAGATTCATCAAAGAGAGCAAATGACGTTCCAACCCAAACACGTGCTCAACATTTCTGCGAGCACAGAATCCGAGGAGGAAGAGGTCAAGATTTCTCGACTTTGAACCCAAACGTGACAGAAGTTTTTTTTTTTTGAAGATTTTTTTTTTTTGAAAGTCAGTATCGGATTCATCAAAGAGAGCAAATGATGTTCCAATCCAAACACGTGCTTCCCGTTTTTTTTTTTTTTTTTTTGGTGGATCATTAGAGAGAGCGAAATGGTCGTTCCCAATCTGAACAGGGGCCATCAAACAATTTTCTGCGAGCCCTAAGTCAGAAAGGAAAAGAACCAAAATTTCTCAAATTTGGATCCAAAAGAAAGTCCTGAACAGGGCTCAAACAATTTCTGCGAGCCCTAAGTCAGAAAGGAAAAGAAAACCAGAGAAAATTTCTCAAAATTTGGATCCAAAAGAAAGAAGATTTTTTTTGAAAATCTGACAGTTTGAAAAGTTTGAAATCAGATTTTTTTTCAAACAACTCATCAAAGAGAGCAAACGGTCCCTTTCCCAATCTGAAAAACGTGCTCAAACATTTCTGCTGGGCACTGAGTCCAAAAGGGAGGAGATCGAGATTTCTCAGATCTGAATTCAAAAAACAAGAGAAGATTTTTTTTCGAGAAGGAGAAAGATTGGAAATAGATTTAAAGAAAGAAATTTCCAAAAAACAAAATCCCATCTCATGTTTTTTTTTTTTATGCAAGATTCAACATTGGCCACCAACTAGAAAGGTGCCAAAGAATCTAAGTTCATGTTCTCAAATGAACGTGTCCCACCGGGTGTGCCAGCTTGATGGACCCGATTTCTTCCCTCTCTCCCGCTGCCTCCGCCCCGGTCTTTTCGGGGTGCGGCGGAGGGGTGGAGAAGAAAAGATAAAGGGTTTCAACATCTTTCTCTTTTTTTTGTACGGGTATGCCAATTTCACTTTTCTACTTGGAATTTAGGAATGGTGATCCGAAGATCCACCTTCACAAGTAGAAAGGGGAAATGAAACTTTTTCTAGTTTTCCATTGCACACATATTTTAAGAAAAGAGACAAAAGGTTTTTTTTTGAATGCCGTGAAAGGCGATTTCATTTGTTGCCGTGAAAGGCGATTTTGCCGTAAAAGGCGATTTACAAGTCTCATCCATTATGAAAGACAAGAATTGTGATTTTTGTCTCTAAAAGAAAAATAAAGTACAATAAAAATCAAGAAAAGGAATCTGACTCCTCATTCGATTGTGGGGACACGTTCAGATCGACGGTCGCGAGTCATGTATGGGCTCCTCCATCGTCCATGCAGATGAGAACACGATGCTTGGATTCTTGGCTCGGCTTTCTAACCTCAGATTTTTAAAGGACAAAGACTAAGAGAAGGTCTTATGTCCGATAAAAAGCTAAGTAAACGGGCTGAAAAGCCACGTTTTAGCCATGTTGGTAGAAGAAGGGATGTCCTTGGGGGGGTGGCCCCCCAAGGGTGCTTCAATCACCTTGTAGTTGCTCTTGCAGCAGAGTTTCTTTTCTTCAAATTGGCAGAGGTTCTTCTGATTTCTCTGGATTTTTCCGGGATTTTCCGAGCAATTTTCTCTGGACCTTTCGGGATTTTCCGAGCAATTTTTTCTCTGCCCTTCTCCTTGGAAAAGCCCTCCTATTTATAGGCTTTTGGTGGCCATTAGGAGGGTTTATGAGCATTTAATACATTAATGCTCATAATGGGAGGAGTTACAAGTTTTAAATGATTGTTGTTTTGTAACTCCTTTTTCCTTGAATTTGATTGGTCGATGGAGATTAATGAGCCTTTGATTGCATTTAATCTCCATCATGGGAGGAGTTTCGTGGCTTTAATGCCATAAATCATTGGATTTGTAACTCCCATTTGCTTGCTTTTGATTGGGCCGTTCAAAATAATGAGTTAATGACCGCATTAACTTGTCATAAAATGGGTCATTTATTCTCATTTAATTGGCCGCCAAGTCGCTTGAAGAGTCGCGGGCCGCGCCGCGCCTTTTGGAATTCTTCTTGCGATGATCGCCGGTGGATCCACATGTTGTTTGATGTCGGATGGCGATGCAATTTCAGACATTGGTTAATGTCAACGCGCCGGCAACATCTGTCCTGTCGATTTCACGATCGGGCGGGCAGAAAGTGTGCTTTCTTTGTCGGCCGGTTAGCGATTTCGAGGCATCTAATGATCATCCAATGATTTCGGCGGCGAATCCGTGATGTTGACGAAGATCGACGGATTTCATGCACGAAAAATCAGATTTTGGAAAAATCACAGGGGCCAATCAACTCGAAACGCGAAAAGGACCCGAAAAAGTGGGTTTCCGGCGACTTTTGGGTCGCCGGAAATTCCATGGTCGCCGGCGACCATGGGCCTTGGGCCCATTTTTTGGCCGCCTTCCGGTCGCCGTATCTTCGCCGTTTTTCGCTCTTTTTCGATGCTTTTTCTTCCTGTGTTTTTCTTGACATTTCCCCTCATTTATTGGCCTGTTTTCCTTGGAGAAATCCCGTCGAGAAGCCACGGAAATCGGAGCACAAAGCTTCCTATTTTTCTGGAAAGCCGAAGACTTTGTTGTGCGGTTTTGCCGATTTTTTGTCAAGCGTTGAAACTAGGCCAAACGATGTCAGAATGACCTGAAATTCGACGTGGAGCTTCTTGAGCATCAGATAGGACCAACCATAGGCTTTGGTTTGAGTTTTGAAGTCTTTTGGGGCCCCGCAAACGCTTGCCTTAATTTTGCCATGAGAGAAATGCCGAGCTTTGACTTGTGGTCAACCGATGTCCGATTGACCTGAAATTTGACAGGGAGCCTCCTGAGTAGTAAGTAGGACCAACCATGGGCTTTAGTTTGGGTTTTGAAGCCTTTTGGGGTCCCGCAAACGCTCGCCTTGATTTCATCTCGAGGAAAGTGCCGAGCTTCGAAACTAGGTCAAACGATGTCCGTTTGACCTAAAATTTGACAGGGGACCTATTGGAGTCATTTTGAGACGATCCATTAGCTCCAATTTGGATGCCATGATTCCGGGGTGCTCCGCCGCCGATAGGCCTATTTTTGCTTCCCGAGAGTTGATGAAGGGTCAAACGTCGTCCGTTTGACTTGAAATTTGGCAGGGGGCCTTTTGGAGGTATTTTGAGACCATCCGTAGGCTCTGATCGAAGTTTTGAAGTCTTCGACATTGTCGCTGCCGGGGGCTCTTGTCTGCCTGTCGGAGGAGTGAAGTTAGGCCAAATGATGTCGAAATGGCCCGAAACTTCATGTGTACCCCTCTTTTGGCTGCTTTGAAGGATCTTGCAGTTTTGGTTTAATTCTGACAAGATCTGGTGCTTGAAGTGGCGCCTTCCTATTTATGCAGGATGTGGCTCCATGTAGCTTTTGGGTGTTGAACTGGTTGGCGGGAACATGGGCCTAGTTGAAACATTTCTCCTGTCTACATGCAAGCTGTTGTCCCTTTAGACGAATTCCTCCTTAAGTATCTCTACAAAATGACATGACCAAGAAAGCAATGCCAAATTAAGACTCCAAGAGCTGGACAATCTCGATGAGAGACGGCTCGAGCACTCCAAAGCATTGAGCTCTACCAAGCACGCATGCTGATCTTTCGACAAAAAAGGTCAGCAACGCGCCCAAAAAAGGGTGACTTGGTTCTTGCGCGGTAAAAGGCCGATGGTTTTCGCTCACAAATCCAAAGGCAAATTTGAACCAAAATGGAAGGACCCTTCGTCATCGGAACCAAGTTCTTCTCCAAATCGCATACGCACTTCTAAACATGGAAGGTGATAGATGTATGCTGCCATCATCAACGGCAAGTTCTTGAGCGCGTACACCTTGAAGACTTCTCACTGGAGTACGACGCCTACAAGGCAAAGCCTATTTCTAGGTACTTGCTCGTCAAAACCCACTCCTTTTGGAATTTTCATCTTTATGTTTGAACTGTTCAAAACAATGCTTAACTTTCATCGTTCATGTTCAAAAAGAAAATCAAAATCCAAAAATCTAAGTTAGGAGCCTCTTCCCGCAACTTAAACCAAAATCGATCCTTGAACCCAAAATTCTTGTTTGAAAACAAAAATCAGACTTAGGACTTTCCACCCTAGTCCGCCTTGCCTTTACCGCCAAAATGGTTTTAGGTCAAAAATTTACGACCCTCGTGTCTAAAAACAAAAAATCGGGAAAGCGATGTCAAGTCGATACTCGCAAAAACCCATTGGAAGGATGCGAACCCCATTCGATACTTCCAAAACCTCAAAATCGCAAGGAAGCAACACCTCGTTGATACTGCAAAATCAAAAAAAATCGTGGAGACGCAACATTCCAGTTGATATCCACAACCCAAATTTCAAAAGAAAACAAAGGTTCGAAAAAACCTCAAATTTCAAAATCGTGGGAGGCGACATTCCATCGATACCCGCAAAACAAAATTTTGAAGAAAAAGCAGGGAAGCGACGCTTAGTCGATACTTGCACCAACTTCGCGAGGAAGCGACATTCCATCGATACTCGCAACCGAATGAGCAAGGAGGCGACATTCCATCGATACTTGCAATACCATTCAGCAGGGAGGCGACTCTTAGTCGATACTTGCATTTTTGAAAACCAAAAACCTGGCTTTTACGCAAAAACTCTGCTTTTACGCCAAAAAATCGGCTTCCACGCCCAAAAACTCGGCTTTTATGCCAAAAATCGGCTTCCATGCCAAAAATCAAAAAAAATCGGCTTCATCACAAACGCCAAACTTGGCTCCACGCCAAAATCCGGCTTTCAAAAAAAATCTGGCTTTATGCCAAAAAAAAAACTTGGTTTCATGCCAAAAATCCGGCTTTTACGCCAAAAACAAAAAATCGGCTCTCATGCCAAAATCCGGCTTTTACGCCAAAAACAAAAATCGGCTCTCATGCCAAAATCCGGCTTTTACGCCAAAAAACAAAAAAATCGGCTCTCATCACAGCCAAAAAATCGCTTCCATGCCACATCGGCTTTCACGCACCAAAATCGGGCTTCACGCCACCAAATCGGCTTTCATGCCACTTCAAAATTTTCGGCTTCAAGCCATCAAAAACCAGGCTTTGTGCCACAAAATCTGGCTTTCATGCCAAAACAACACTTTTGACAAAAGATTTTCACAAAATGATAACCTTTTGATCAAGATTTCAAACAAACATTCCCGTTCAACTTTTGCTTATTTTCAACAAAAAGAATTTAAGTAGAAACAAGGGGATACAAAAAAAACAGAGTGCCAAAAGTTTATACATGGAGGTACCAAAAAAAAAATGAAAGAAGAAAGTTGTCAAAAGCTCAGCCATCATAGTCTTCAACCAAAGACTAAGGTCCTCGAGCAGACTCTTGCCTCAGCCTCCAAAGCTTCCAGGCCACGCTTCTTCAAGATGCCGCCATAAAATGCGGCAGAAACCCGCGATCCATCTTCAGCACGAGGGAATTCCTCCCAAAGAAGTTGCCATCGCTCATGCTCCTGAGTCTTTCTTCGGAGATTCCCGTCAACCTCTTCCCACGCCTGTTGAAAGCCGCATTGGAAGATCTGGCAGATCGGCGAGGTGCATCAGTAAACAAGGCCCTTACCCTTGTTCGTTCTGGAGGAAACCACCTGCAAAAGTCAGAAAGGAGGAAATCAAACACCAAATGAGACAGAATTTTGCTATTAAAAAAAATCCTAGCGAAATTTTGGCATGGTTCCGGGGCAATTTCGAAGAAAAGGGAGGCACACCGAAAAGAAAGAACTTGAAGATGAGCTCAACATTGCTGCGAGCTCATAATCAATGAAGGATTCTCGAAGAAGACTGAATTCAAACATTGCTGTGAGATCAAGCCTTTCTTCTCAAATCTCCGCAAGATCAGAAAAGAGCTCAACATTGCTGCGAGCTCAAAATTCATAAAACTGCAAAGCTCCTCGAAATCTGCGAGACTGGAGAAGTGGCTCAACATAGGCTGCAAGCTCGCAAAAATCCAAAACTTGCCAAGAAAATTCAGGTATGCATCATCATGCTCCCAATTCCATTTACCAAAAATCATGCATAAAACCATCATGCTTAGATGCCTAGAAAACTTTGACAAAGTTGACCAATTCCAACCCAATTTGGTCAAAACCAATCAAACTTGTCTAAGTCAAATCCATGTTGACTTGACCTAGAAATTCTAGCCTTATTATATTGGATGCATTTAAAAAAAAAAAGAGAAGAAAAAATCATGATCACCTTGAACTTGCATAAACCTCATCATCATGGTAGTCAAGAACAAAAAAGTAAGAACAAAAAAAAAAACCTCTTTCAAAAAAAAAGAGAGAAAAAAGGAGCTGGGCCCATGGGACGTGGCCACAGGCCACGTGGCTGTACGCGGCCAGGTCCGTACGGGACCTGTCCATACAGCACAAAAGGGGGAAAAAAAAGAGAAGGAAAAAGGGGAAGAAGAGAAGAACAAAAAGAAGAAGAAAAAAAGAAAATAACAGCGTGCACAAAAAAAAGAAAGAAAAAAAAGCAACGTGAAAAAAAAAACAAAAAAAAGAGAAAAGAAAACACGTGAAAAAAAAAGAAAAAGAAAGAAAGAAGAAGAAGAAAAAAAAGAAAGGAAACTTCCTACATTACATGGGGTTTTCTTCTTGGAAAAAGAAACCTACCTGAAGCCATGGAGAAGAAGAAGAAGAAACTTGAAGACCTCGAGAAATTCTTTGGAGCATCTTGGAGGTTTTGCAAAAAAAGAAAGCAACAAGAGAAAAAAACCCATCTCCATTGCTTTTATAGAAAAAGCAAACCAAAAGAGGGAAATGAGGAGAAAAGCAAGGAGGTAAGTGCTAAAAATTAGCAAACTTAACCAAGAAAGGAGATTGAGATATTCTCTCCTAAAGAGGAGATTCTTGAGAAATCTCTCCAAAAAGAAAGATTGAGAACTTCTTCCAAAGAAAGATACTTTGAGAAAATCTCTCCCAAAATCAGGAAACTTGAGAGATTCTCTCCAAGTAAGGATATTTTTTAGATATTCTCTACACAAAAGGGATATTTTAGATATTCTTTACAAAATGACACCACAATGAGATCTAAGCCATTCTTAAAAGCTTAAGGTCCCATGGGTTAGCCCATATGAGCCAGGTTTGACCACCTAGGCACTAAAAGTGGCTTTTAGTCAAAATTTCTCTTACCAAGAGCATACAAAAATGGTTCCATGCCTCTCTTGAGTTGATTGGACCATACAAAAAATTCCGAGCTTCATGGGCTTCCAAAAGAATCACCAAACCATCCAACCAAACCCCATGCACCAAATCAAGCCACAATCTTGAAATTGACATTCCACAAAAAACCAAACCACTCCAATGGACCCAAAATTGTCCCAAAGAGTGACCAAAAAACCAAACCATGGTCCCCTAAATTGCCACATACAGCTTGTTAGGTCACAAGGCCGAAACCAAAACCAAAATCCCGACCCCCTAACTCGCCACATACAGCCTGTTAGGTCACAAGGTCAAAAAACCAAAAAACCTTCTTAACCGCTAATGTGCCACACATAAAGCCTTAGGTTCACAAGGTTAAAAGGGGAAACCCGAAAACCAAAAACCCGTTATCCAAATGTCATTTCAAAAATCCATTGCCTTGAGACGGTACATGACCCCTCCATTACAGCGAAATCCCTTGGAAGCTCAAAAAAGCAACTCCATCAAAAGAAAAATGCTCAAGACTCACTGGTCAAGCAAGAAGATCTCCTTCAAATATTCTCTTCGAGGCACACCGACTGCTGTAGAGCTGAGCACCTCGTCGCTGTACCTCGAGGGGATTTTGTTGACACAAATAAATGTCACTAGTCCCTTCAAACCAACAAGCTACATGGAGCCACATCCTGCATAAATAGTTAGAAGGCGCGCCTTCAAAGCACCAGATCTTTGTCAGACTCAAACAAAAACTGCAAGATCCTCAAAGCACCAAAAGAGGTACACATGAAGTTCGGGCCATTTCGACATCATTGGCCTAACTTCACCTCTCCGACAACCAGACAGGAGAGCCTCCCGGCACGACGTGGTCGAGGACTTCAAAACTTCGATCAGACCCTGCGGATGGTCTCAAAATACCTCCAACAGGCCCCCTGCCAAATTTCAGTCAACGGACGACGTTGACCCTTCATCACTCTCAGGAAGCAAAACAAGCCCTATCGGCAGCGGAGCCACCCGGAATCATGGCATACCAAATTGGAGCTAATGATCTATTCTCAAAATGACTCCCATAGGTCCCTGTCAAGTTTTTAGCGTCAAACGCACATCGTTTGACCTAGTCAAGCTCGGCCATTCCCTCGAGGTGAATAAGGCGACTTTGCGGGACCCAAAAAGCATTCAAACCCAAACTAAAGCCCATGGTTGGTCTACTGTACACTCAGGAGGCTTCCCTGTCAAATTTCAGGTCAACTCCGGGGCCACATCGGTTGACCACAAGTCAAAGCTCGCATTATCTCTCACGGCGAAATCAAAGCAAGATTTGCGGAACGACCAGAAGTAGCTTCAAAAACTCAACCAAAGCCTATGGTTGGTCCTATCTAATTGCTCAAGAAGCTCACACGTCGAATTTCAGGTCAGTCTGACATCGTTTGGCCTAGTTTCAACGCTGTGACACAAAAAATCGGCAAAAACCGCACAACAAAAGTCTTCGGCTTTCCAAAAAATAGAAACTTTGTGCTCCGATTTCCGTGGCTTCTCGACGGGATTTCTCCAAGGAAAACAGCCAATAAATGAGGGGAAAATGTCAAGAAAATACAGAAGAATAAAGCATCAAAAAAGAGCGAAAAAACGGCGAAGATACGGCGACCGGAAGGCGGCCAAAAAATGGGCCCAAGGCCCATGGTCGCCGGCGACCTTGGCCCATGGTCCAGCCCATGGTCGCCGGCGACCATGGAATTTCCGGCGACCCAAAAGTCGCCGGAAACCCACTTTTTCGGGTCCGTTTCGCGATCCGAGTTGATTGGCCCCTGTGATTTTTCCAAAATCTGATTTTTCGTGCATGAAATCCGTCAATCTTTATTAAAATCACGGATTCACCGCCGAAATCATTGGATGATCATTCGACGCCTCGAAATCGTCAAAGAAAGTACACTTTCTGCCCGCCCGATCGTGAAATCGACAGGACGGATGTTGCCGGCACATTGAGATCAATCAATGTCTGAAATTTCATCGCCATCCGACATCAAACAATGTGT
>QPKB01001178.1:0-12963 GCA_003546025.1 Camphora micrantha
ACCTGGCCCCGTTCAAGGAGAACCGGTTCTACCCTCTCTCGTACACGAAAGAGGAGAAACCAGCCCTCCACCAAACAAAATCCACCCAGCACGAGCCGACTTATTCCTATAAGCCCAGGATCAAGTCGTGCATCATCAGGCCTCAGCGAGAACCTGTCAAGGCCTGTATTCCTGCAACTCGGCCCTTCATCTCAACAGGGGCCGAGCTCGCCAAATTTAAAGCTTCGCTGCGACAGGCTAAGGACCGCGTCCAGATCCTGTCCTTGCCAAATTACAAAGAAGACAAGCTCGGCTGCTGCGCTCGAGGGACCACCTCCTTCGTGGCTAGAGCACAGCCCGAGCTAACTGAAGCTAAAATCGCTCGTCGTATGCGTCGTCGCGCGGCGTATCGGCAAAAGAGACTAGAGAAGCAAAGAGCCCAGCACTCCACGCTCCAGGTCTCTCAAAAATGGGTCGAAAAAGAAGCACCCAACCAAGTTGCTACTGTCCATATGGTTGGCAAAACCAGAAGGCGCTAGAAGTCAGCAACAAAAATCCATGTCAAGCGACCGGTGACTCGCAGCGTCTCCAGGGCGCGAAAACATAGAGAAGATTCTCCCACTCCTTCAAGTCAAGGACACCGGAGCAATCACTCTTCGAGCTCTTCATCCAAAAGAATGAGCTCCAGCTCAGTCACCAAGACGGTATCCTCATTCGACTCTCGAAGGATGAACGTCTTAGTCACAAATGCTGAGCAGCCTCTGCCGCAAGATGATGTAGCCGCACGCATCCAGCAGCTGGAGCAGGGACAGCAGACGATAGAAGCTCTCATGGAGAACTTACTTCTTACCCTCCAACGTCCACCAAATAATGAAGTTCCTCCAAGTCACCACGAGGAGGAGGTAAATGAGTCACGCGCCCTTACCAAGAGGGACGTTGACGATATCCTCGCCAAAGCAAAGGAAGAGGATGCACTAAAGGAACATGGAATCAAGCCGCCATATCCCTTATGGATGGATTCGGTACCGTTTCCTACCAAATTCAAACAGCCCACTCTCCAAACATATACGGGGAAGGGCTCGGCCAGACAACATGTCATCCATTTCAAGATCCTGACGGGAGCCATCGCGGATCAAGACGCCCTCAAGATCCGTCTCTTCGCAAGTACCCTAAAAGGTACGGCCTTTGATTGGTACTCCACTTTTCAGGAGGACTCTATCCAAAACTGGGCCATGATGGAGACACGCTTCCTAACTCACTTCAAAGGTGAGGATCATCCTGTGACTATGGCTCAACTCTGCAGCCTAAAACAGGGAGGGAATGAGTCGACATACGACTACATTCACAAGTGGAAGGCAATGGCGTACAAATGTTCAGACGTACTGCCACAAGCGTCGTTGGTCGACATCTGCCGTAACAACATGAGAGCAAAGATACGCTCCATGATTATCGGCAACAAATCAAAGAATCTGGGAGAACTCCTAGAAGCATCAATGGAGGCTGAGACGGTGATCAAGGACCTCAACAGCCAGAAATCATCAAAGAAGGAGCCGACGGCCATTGCAACCTCGAAGCAAAAGAAAAAGGAGGTTCTCAATGTGCAAACCAAGTCAGCTCCGCAGCCACCAAAGAAAGCTGAAAACAAAGGTGCAGGTAAGAGACCTGAACTCTCTGATGCCTTCAAAGAACGAGTAGAAAAGAAATACCCGTTCGATGAAGATGTCGAAGAAATCTTCGAGGCTCTCTTGGCAAACGGGAAGCTCACCCTGCCTGAACCCAAAAGACCAGGAGATGTTGGCAAAACCAACGATCCCCGGTACTGTCCATACCACCAGATGATCTCGCATCCTCTCAACCAATGCTTCGTTGTGAGAGAAAAGATCAACGAGATGTGGAAAAACGGAGTCATCACCTTTGACAAAAACTATGGGTTTGCCTCCGTCAATATGGTGTCGTATGGACAAACACAAAAGTCACCAAAGAAGAAGGTCACTACTTCCTTCAAGGTGATAAAAATGGCTCAAACATCCCGAGGGCTAGTCCCGTGCCCAACACCAGATGGACAGCCCATATGGGTACATCCCGATCTCCTGGAAGATGAAAACTGGGAGACCATCAAAACAAAGCCGACCGCTCGACAGCGAAGGCAAGCCAGGAGACAACTCCACAAGCTTAAACAGCAGGAGAAAGCTCAACCAAAACAAGAAGTTCTTGAAAAGACAGAAACTTCCCCTACCCCTTCACTGGGGGCAGCAGAAAAGTCTCCTTCCGAGACTTCGAGGCCGGCAAGGAAATTCACCCTTCGTGATTTCATGCCATTACTACTAAAGACTGAAGACATGCAGGGGGCATTATACTCTTGCAATTCAGTAATTGGATTCCCTATGGATGGGTACGAGTCCAGTGACACCGCCAGTGACACCGATGAATGGGAGGAATCCCTCGAAACAGGAGAATACCTCTCCGACGAGGAATGGATCCCCGAATCCCACCTCATGCCGGTAATCTGGTATAACCCTTTACAACCACAGGGATCTTGGTCTGATGATGAAGGAGACCAAGAGGTTGTTCAAGAAAATGCTATTGACACAGCACCTGCCAATGCTCCGGTAGAACCCGATCAGGAGGAACCACAAGGAGTAGATGAAGAAGAAGATCTAGCTCCTATGCCTGATCTCGAAGAATATGCAAGGATCTTGCAGCGTCTTGCCATAGAGCAAGGACAAGATCACATCAATCAGGTTCATCGCAATCCAGAACCGGTGGTCCCGGAAAATCTATAGGAGTCCTCTCCAGTAACTCCTGAAAATGAAGAAAACTGCTGGGTGGATGATCCCCTTACATCAGAGGATGAATCTGACTCCCAATAATCCGTTCCGGAGACGTTTCCTATTGCTTGCAATGCGATAGTTTGAGACGACAGCGCCTCTGGAGCTTCATCTGCCGAGGCCACAAACTCCCATACTACATCAGGTAGTATATCCTCTGATATTACTACCTCGGAGATGGCATCTTCTCAACCTTCGTCTTCTGAGACTGTCACATCAGAGTACAGACCTCTTCTGGCTGACTACCTTGAAGACGTCTCTACCGATGAAGTCTACCCAGTCAACTGGTCCCAGATGCCCAACCTCATGGGTGATGTCTGGACCGATGAAATTGTAAACAAAGAAGACAAATTGCTGGACGCTGTTCAGGACTTGTTCCCGGAAAATGCTCCATGCAATGCAATCACTGAGGATGGTAATGTTGACACGGAAGCATCTTCAGCAAATGAAAAGGATCAGCCCCTCAATCCCAAGGGTGGACTTCCGAATGAAGAACCGTCTCCAGAAGCTCTCGAAGTTGGTAAAGGTACCCGCTCTGGCCACTCTGGCCGGGATTACCACAAAAACTACAATCTAACTTCTTCTTCTTATGTAAATCCTTCGGGACAGAATGTAAGCGCCCCAAGTGGCAACAATAATGAGAATGCATGCCCTAAGGAGGCTTTCAAGTATGACTTGATTGAGCACTTTAGACACATACCTGCACGTCTGCACATCCTAGACTTATTACGAATGTCTCCCCAAACTCGTGATAGTCTCATTTCAGAACTGCAAAGACTGAATGTGGATGTTGACAAGCATGCCCCACAAGTCCTACAAATTGAAATGGACTATAGGGTTAAAAAATCAAATACCTCCTCAAAAGGAGAAAAGAAGAAGACTGAGGGATCTTGCAATGATTGCCTCTCAGTTCAAAAAGCAGCAAGTGCAACTATCGCCTTCACTAAGGAAGACCTCCTACTAGGCGAAACAAAGCACAACCGGCCCTTATACTTTACAGGGTAGAGCAAAGAGATGCCGATACACAGAGTACAAATTGATCCGGGTTCTGCCCTCAACCTCATCTCTAGTTCGGCACTCAAAGAGCTGGGCATCCCGCCTAGCAAGCTGAGTCACACATCCGTGTCTATCTTTGGATACGATGGAAGCGCTCAGAGGCCTATCGGCAAGATTAGGTTCAAGTTGCAAATCGGTGATCTTATCTCTGAAGTCACTGTATATGCAATAAAGACCCCCTCATGCTACAACATCCTTCTCGGACGCCCCTGGATACACGAGAGTGGTGTTGTTCCTTCAACTCTTCATCAGTGCATCAAATTTGTTGGCGACGACGGCTTGGTACATCGGGTATTTGCGGACAAAAAGCCTTTCAAAGGCAAAGAAGTCCATTTTGCAGACTCGCAAATGTACAAAGATGAAAACGAAGAAAAGGAGAAAGAAATAGCATCCTTTGCCGAAAGTCTCCAGAAAGATAAAGGCAAGGCTCCTCAACAATCACCGGAAGAAAATCAACCATCTGGCAAAACCAAGGAGAGCAACCAATCTCCTTTTGTTGTCTCCCTCAAGTCTTCAAAGCCGCTGGTGATCACTACCAAGGCAAAGAAGAGCAAACAAAAGCCCGGGGGCAAGTTTGTCATCTCCTTCGTGTCTATTATGCAAGACACAGATTCGGATTCAGAGACAGAAGACGACACGTCGTCAAGCTAAGTTGATACTCAGCAAGCTCAACCTGCTCTCACTCCATTGGAGGCACCTGCTGGCATAGACGATCCAGCATCAGCTTCCTTCGTTGTTCTGACAACATCACCAGAAGAAAAGCCGATCTTTCTCCACAGGTCGGCGGCTTCTTCATCAAACTCTTCGCTTGAGCCTTTCCAAAATGAAGGTATGCCACAACTATCCTTGTATAGTCCAATGGCGCAAGCTATCATGAAGAAAATGGGCTATAACGCTCGAAATCCAATCAGCTTGGGAGGTGGCCGCGGTATTCTCGTACCATTGGAGCCCACCCTGACAAAAGGCCAGCAGAAGGATTGGAGACTCTATCGTCATATAGAAAAGTCTTCATACGGACTGGGCTACGACCCTGATGCTCCCATGAGACAGTTGACCCAAAGGCTACAAAGTCGTCTGGCCGACGAAGCCTCAACATCTCGTGTCCGTGAAGATATTGATCTCCCTGGATATCTCTTCGAAGAGTTACCCGTCAAGGATCCAGGAAGCTCCTCCAATTGGTACAATTTCTTTGATGATGAAGAGGAATTGTCCGATGATACAGATGCACAGTCTTCTGGTCCAGAAGAACCATCATCTCCAAAAGAAGTGCTATACTTCGATCCAGTTTCAATAGGTGATTGGAACCATCTCATAGCAAGTCTTGAGAAGAGTGCCGATCAAGAAGACCCATGGTCAGAAGCACAGCCTTGGTCTGAGAATACCTTTGAAACTTCGGAAGGTCTTGTTGAGTTGGAAGCCTCCGAAAATATTATGGAGGAACCACCTTCAAGTCTTCCAACAGAAGATTCTGTTCAAAAGATAGACTTGGGAACGCCAGATAGCCCACGTCCTATATTCATAAGCAAGAATATGAAGGATGATGAGTTACCCGAGTATATCACTTTTCTTCGTGAGTTTGTTGATTGTTTTGCATGGTCTTACGCTGAAATGCCTGGTTTAGACCCCAAAATAGCAGTTCACAAACTCAATCTACAAAAAGATATCAAGCCTGTCAAACAAGGCCAAAGAAGATTTCATCCTGACATAATGGACAAAATTGAACAAGAAGTTCAGAAACTCAAAAACGTTGGCTTCATCCGCGAGGAACAGCATCCTGAATGGTTGGCCAACATCGTCCCAGTGACAAAGAAAAATGGGCAGATTAGGGTCTGTATTGATTATAGAGACCTGAACAATGCATGTCCTAAAGATGAATTTCCGCTCCCCATACAGGAGGTGATGATCGACAACACCTGTGGATTCGAGCGGATGACATTCATGGATGGTTTCTCTGGGTACAATCAGATAAAAATGCATCCTGAAGATGAAAAAGACGCACATCATTTCGGACCCCATTTGGCGTGTACTGTTACACTGTAATGCCATTTGGTCTGAAAAACGCTGGTGCGACATATCAGAGGGCTATGATGAAGATATTCCAAGATATGCAGCATAAGACGGTCGAATGCTACGTTGATGACCTCGCCATCAAAAGCAAAAGGAAAGAAGACCATCTCAAAGATCTTCGAGAAGTCTTCCTCCGACTACGCAGGCACAAACTGCGAATGAATCCCCTAAAATGCTTCTTCGGTGTATCATCGGGTAAGTTCCTCGGATTCGTAGTTCGGAAAGCGGGAATAGAGCTTGACCCTATCAAAGTCAAGGCTATCCTAGAAATGCCATCCCCAAAAACCCTGAGATAGTTAAAAGGGCTTCAAGGAAGATTGGCATACATTCACTACAACAAAAAACACCATTGGTGACACCCTTTGGTGACAAAAAATCAATATTGACACGGAACGCACACGAAGGTGACATAAATTTTTTTTGCTTGTCACGAAAAGCTTTAACCAAGTTGCCAAATAAAGAGGAGATTCGGTGACAAAAAATTTTTATCACCGAAAGACAAAATTTTGGGTGACAAGTACTAACTTGTCACTGAAAGGTAAAAGTTATAAAATAAAAAAAAAGGGCACCATATCACTAAAACCCTACCACACTAACTTTCCCTCCATTCCACGCTTTTACCCTCCATTCCATTCACTCTCGCACCCTAATCCCTCATTCCGCACTCGTTCCCTCCATTCTCCCTAATCCTTCATTCCCTACTCGTTCCCTCCATTCTCCATAATCCCTCATCCTCCTCTGTCTTCTTCTTCCCCTGCACCAACGCCGCACTCAGCAAACCCAACAATACTGCCACCAACAACCCCACAATCACCGAGCTACCAATCACGAACTTCCACTTCTTCTCACTGGCATCTCCATCACCACCAGCAAGTCTTCTTCTTCTTCCTCGGCACCACCAACGACTCCATCAGCAACGCATGGTGCCCCTGCCTAAACCCCTCACAGACGCTCAACGACGCAAAGCGGTCGGATCCCATTAGAAGATGGGGTTTTGGATATGTTGGTGAAGTCGATGGAGATGAGTCTTTTGTCAACGAAGATGCCGAGCTCTGACCGGTTGGTGGCATCGTAGGCGAGAATGTTGTGAATGGGAGAGAGGAGGCAGAATCCGGAGATGTTGTAGAGGGACAAGTCTTTAGACATAGGGGCAGACTTCGGTGCCGGGGAAGAGGTGGAGAAGACAAAGAACAGGCAGAGTTTCAGTCAACAGAGGATTGATGCTTCTATTATCTTCTTTTCTGGTATTCTGTTGATTTTGTCTTTTCTGTAATGAATTGTTGCTTCTATTATCTTCTTGATTTAGGGTTCGGTTTGAGTTTTCTGTTGATGATGAACTGCCTATATTGTGTTTGTCAAAATGCCTCTATATTGTGTTTGACGATTGTAAAATTATCTCTCTTAATTAATGGTACATAGTTACAAAAAAGGACATTTTAAGGGGAATACAATATACAAATGTTCATTTCCTTCTCGTGGTTAAAACTTCTAGTGCCCATTATCTGATGTTGTGTGTTAGAAGAGCATTAATTTATTTATGATAAAATCATATTGGAGGTTTAAGGGGTTGCATTTGTTAATAGCACTTGTTTGATTCAACTGATGTCACGTGGCTTAAATGGAAATGGGGTGGTTGGATTTGTAGCAGTCACATGTTAACTCGTTTAATTCTGCATCTTGGCATCTCATATGGGCTTTGAATTTGGATCCATAAAATGTGGTCCTCCCTTAATGAAAAACCAATCATGGTTTAAAATATTCATACGTGATGAAAAACTTTCTCAATACTATGATGAAAGTAATTCCTAAGCAAGTGGGCCCTGGGTCCTGTAGTGTAGGATTGGGTGAAATTCAAAGACCTGTTCATGGATTTGAAAGGTGGCCTCACATGGTGTGCAAGGTGTTCTTTTTCCAGCAAAGAAACCAGTCATTTAAGAACCCTAACCAGTTGATGGATAGGTTATCTTGATGTTGTTGTTGTTGGTTTTTTTTTTCTTTTTTTCAGTTATCTACTTTTGGATTACTGTTTTATCCAAATGGGTCTTATAATGTTTGGTTCCTTTGTTTTTCTGGTACTGTTCTTTGGGTTCTTAGCCTCTCAGGAAGCCATTGCAGATGGGTTTCTCATAGCACATTTCTTGCAGAAGATGGAGTGACAGATGAAGCTCCTCTGTTTACCGAGAGTTGTTGTCTCTGAGACTCAAAATAATCACACAGATTTGATATTAGTCATCCTGCTGCTGGTCCTGATGTACTCGTGTGACAGAGCTATGCTTGGAAGCTTTCTTTGGTGTCCTTTTCCTGCAACTGGTATATACTGAGATCTTCTGTTTTCAATGTTTTTAAGGTGAAGTAGAATTCTCTTCTTCTCCCTGCTAGCTGGCATCTCTTTCTAGTATAAAGTTCATCTCTCAGTGATATGCTTTGTTCTGTTTTGGTAATGCTGGTAGTGAAGTGATGATCTTTGGTAATTCTGTTTTAGATATGGATGCTAATATTGCTGAAACATCTGAAACCAGCCCCGAGCCGACCACCATTTCTGACCCATCTGAAAGCCTCACCATCCATTGAGAAGCTAAATGTACTAATGGTCACATTCTTTCTCTATACTTGTGCCATGACAGAGTCCCATTTTCAATAGTGAAGCAAAACAATTGTCACTGTGCAACATTTCTATTCCTTTAGCATGTATGGCTCCTCTCTCTCACACACACGGTTTCTTAAGTAATGATGTTTGGACCCATTGAATATGGGCGCCAGATTTCAGCAACTGGTTGGTCCCTCTAAAGCAGAGCTTGTGAAATGAATCTGTCGAAACTTTGTACCTGATTCGATTTTCCTTTATCAATATTGACCTATATTTTAGTAGCAGGAGTATAAATTGCTAGCATATCAAATATAATCTTTACACCCTACAATTGTGGATGAAGATCCAACTACTTGGTTATTTCCATTAGCAAGAACAGTTGAATTCTCTAAAGCCATCAAGTTGAGCCCAAGAGCTTAATATCTTTCTTCCCAAGAGCTTAATATTTTTCTTTCTTTATTTTGTTTTTTTGCCTATCTTATCTTCATTATTCTTAAAGATCTTGATGGTAGGCTAGGATGATTTCATTAGGGTGGTTCTATGTTTAAGCTTTATAAATCATTGCAAAGGACGGTACAAGGGGTGGTTAATGATATTTTTATTATTCAAATAAAATTTCCTGTTTGCAATTTTTCAATTTCTTCTCCCTTGGTTGAGCAAGTCCCATTGGATCGAAGGGAAAATGTGTGCTACAAGACTCTCTTGAGATGATTTTGTAATCGTTGCAGATTTATTGCTCTTTCAGTATTAGTAAAAGGTATTCTATTTGTATCCTATTAGACATCCTCTTAGATGCCACGTTGTTTTCCCTTCTCCTTGAAGTATGTATTATCTAGTCATATCAAAAGCCACAAGCAAGTCAAGGTCCATATCTCTCTCTCTCTCTTCCCAAAACCAAATCCTCTTTATATTGTGTTGTAACCATCTCCTTCCCTAAGCAAGTATCCTCCACTTGTATTGACCCATTCTGTATTTCTAATTTGGGTGCATAAGCCATAAGCACAAGCACAAGAATTAATTGAAATGTTTTATTGTTATTTGTGACATTAACTAGGGCTGTCTATGTATATTTGTGACTTTAACTGTGATTTCATTGTCTGTAGCTAACAAGTTAAAATGGGCATCTAGTTTTTGGCTATACTGTTATAAAATGTTCGATGATTGAATGTTTCTTATTTTTGTTGGTTAATAAGCATTTTGAAAAAATAAAGGGTTCGCTGGTTATAAAAGGAGGAGGAGCAGCAGCAGCATGAGGAGGATTTGAAGATTTTATTTAAACAAAGATGGTCTCCTGTTAACATAAATATTAAGTGATGGTTATGAACCTAACCGGCTCACAACCCAAAGGTTGTATAGAATCTTTTGGGAATTAAATGTATTTTATCTTGACATTGTCTGCTTATTTGGTTTATTCAAATGTATATTAATTAGTTATGGACCTGTTTGGGATCACTTTTAACCCATTTTTGTCTAAAGATTCAAACTTTTTTCAAAAACCCTTTTTTTTTAGGTCCGAACAGAGAGTCATGGATTTTTTTTCTAACTGTCTCTTATGCTTTTGGGTTTTATTGATAGGATTATGTACCCACAGTTTTTGACAACTTTAGTGCTAATGTTGCTGGGGATGGGAACATTGTCAACTTAGGCCTCTAGGATACTGTAGGTATTGGATTCTGATGCTATGTCCTTCACAGGCATTTTAATTATAATGTTATGTGTTTTTCTTTAGCTTTGTACCTATATCTTTCTTTATATCTTTTAATTTGTTTGCTTCCCCTTTAGTTTGTGAAGGATATGATTCTCATGTTTGGATCTTATGGATTGTAGGAATTTTTGGATATGCTAATTTTTGGATTGAGTGGAGTTACCAAAGGGCTTCCATTACTTGCATCATGGAAACTATTTCTTTTCCATTTCTATGATTGTTGGGGCAAATTGACTGATGATGGGCAGATATGATGTTTCTCAATGTGGTCATTTTTTGCTGTTATGTCCGCTTATATGCAAGGAGGTCTTGTTGGGGAATGCTCTAATTCTCGGTAAGTAACTTTCCATGTCAATTAATTGTTGAATTTATTATGTCCGCTTATACGCTGTTATTTTTGTCATTTGACACGACATACCGTGTATGGATGTTTTGTAGTTATGCTACAAAGAATGGTCAGAAACATTTTATTTTGTCATACATTTATTTTGAGTTGTGTGCTTCATAACATGTTGAATAATTACATTTTTTTTGTTGCGATTTTATACAGGTAGGTAACTATCGAGATGGAGTTACTTTTTGGTAGTTAACCAAGATGACCAAGATGGAGTTGAAGACTTTTTGTGGTTAACTGGAACACTTGTTTTGAATTATTTTTGTTATTTGACACGACACACCGTGTTTGGATGTTTTGTAGTTATGCTAAGACTATTGACTTTGAAGTTTTTATTGTTGAATGATGAATATTTTGAACGGTTGTGAATTTGGATGGTAGAATGTTGACTTGTTGGATATTTGATTTGAATGATATTTTGCGTCTTTGTGGTATAAGTTTTGCTAATGGGTGTATCTAGATACAAATGTCTGAAACTTTGTAAGCAGGTGCGAAATGATAATTTGGGTGGTACAAATATATATTTTGATTGTGTTTTTTTGTGACAAAAAGAGTATGTCACCCTTGTGTGCCAACCTGGTAATATTATTGGTGACAAGTATTTGGTTGTCAGGGTAAATATTTTCAGTGACAATTCTTGTCACAGAAGATCTCTTTTCTATGACACCTGCGTTGTTGTCACCATTGCTTTCAGTGACACCCTACTATGTCATGGAAAATCTTTCTTCCATGAAACCATATTTTTGTCACCGTTGACATCATTCCGTGACAAGTGCACAAATTTTGTCACCGTTGACTTTTAGTGTCATGGATACAATGACACCCCGTCCCTTGTCACCAATGATAATAGGTGACAAAAATTGGGCCTTTAGTGACATTTTTTCATGTCACCAATGGTGTTTTTTGTTGTAGTGATTCGACGGTTCATCTCTAACCTGTCAGGGAAATGCCGTCCATTCTCCCGCCTAATAAAAAAGGGCGTGGACTTTGTCTGGGATGCTGAATGCGAAACTGCGTTCCAAGACATCAAGTCATACCTGACCAAACCTCTAGTACTGGCTGCCCCCACAACTGAAAAACCATTTATCTTGTACACAAGAGCCCTCGACCACTCTTTGGGAGCTCTACTTGCACAAGGAAATCACGAGGGAAAAGAAGCTGCCCTATACTATCTCAGCCGCATGCTGGTAGGTGCAGAGCATCGCTACTCTCCAGTCGAAAAAGAATGTCTTGCAGTGATGTTTGTTGTACAAAAGCTACGTCACTATCTGTTGTCCAACACAGTATACCTGATCTCGAGGATCAATCTCCTGAAGGTCCTTGTCACAAAAGCAGGTTCCCTCAATGCCCGACAAGCAAAATGGTCTATCCTCCTGTCACAATTTGATATTAGGTATGTACCACAAAAAGCAATCAAAGGTCAAGCTCTGGCAGACTTTCTTGCAGAGCATCCGTTGCCTGAAGATTCTCCACTCAGGGATGATCTCCCAGACGAGTCAGTCTACAACGTGGAGGCTTCCTTATCAAATGCTTCCTGGGATATGTACTTCGACGGTGCAACCAGGACAAGTGAAAAAGGAAAATCAAATATCAGGGATTGGCATCCTCTTTGTTAGTCCCGACAAATACATGATTCCACACGCCTTCTCGCTACTGGAACCATGTTCAAACAATGCAGCTGAGTACCAAGCCCTGATTGTAGGATTGGAACTCGCCCTCGAATCCGGCATCACAATGCTAGAAGCCTTCGGGGATTCTCAACTGATCGTCAACCAGATGAATCAGAAATTTGAAATCAGGAAGCCTGATCTGTTGCCTTACTACAACAAGGCGCAATCACTTCGGCAAAAATTTGACATCTATCATATCACCCACATTCGTAGAGGCGAAAACATCCGTGCAGATGCCCTGGCTGGACTCGCCGCCTCTATGGCGGTCCAAGAAGGAGAACACATGCAAGTTACAGTGTGTGAGAGAAGGATTCTCCCTCCCCTCAATACACACCAAGCAATTGCTGAGTGCCACCAACTGGTTGGAAGTCGGATCTCCATCCTCAGACCTCCGATCGGCGACTGGAGGGATCCGTTCATTGATTATATTATGTTCGGAATCCTGCCTGAAGATCCAAAAGAACAGGTAAGTGTTCAAAGACGAACCCCAAACTTTCATCTGGACATTCCTTTCAAAAGATGCTCTACAGAAAATCCTACAATGGAGTTACTTCTACGCTGCTTATCACAACAAGAAGCTAAAGAAAACTCTCGAAGAGGTGCATGCTGGTCTTTGTGGAGCTCATCAGGTTGGTCCAAAGCTCTACGATCAGATAAAAAGGTTAGGTTATTATTGG
>QPKB01001179.1:0-12923 GCA_003546025.1 Camphora micrantha
ACTAGAGTACGACATCCAAAACCCCCGTTCCAGAAGAACGCGATCGAAGACTTTTCAAGAGGGAGTATTTTGGACGAGAGAGTCGCATGAAATACAGTGTAGAGTCAACAATTTCATAGAGCTACATAGATTGTGTTTTCGTACAGAAGTCCCGTACGACGCAACCGAAGCTCGTGCCGGAGCCGTTTCGGACGCAGAACTCCCAGAGGTAATTTCCAAACCCAAGATTCGCCCGAAACCCGTTTTCAACCGAAACAGATCTCGAAATAACCTAAAATGCGCATCTAAAGCCAGAAACCTTTCAAATGGATTTCGAGGCGTAAGACTAGAGTACAACACCCGAAACCCCCGTTCGTGAAAAACGCGATCCCATATTTTTCTAGAGGGAGTAATTGGACCGCGAGTCACATGAAACACAATGTATAATCAACGATTTGGTAGAGCAGCATAGATTTTGGGTTCGAACAGAAGTTTCGTACGATGCGCCCGAAGTTCGGAGTAGAGCCGTTTCGGACACATAAATCCAAGAAGTGTTTTCTAAACCCAAGATTCGCTCGAAACCCGTTTTCAACCGAAAAGGATCACGAAATAACCTAAAATGCGCATCTCAACCCAGAATCCCTTCAAATGTATTTCGCTGCGAAAGACTAGAGTACGACACCTGAAACCCCGGTTCGAGAAAAATGCGATCCCGGATTTTTCAAGAGGGACTATTTGGACCGAGAGTCGCTAGAAACACAGTGTGGAGCAAACATTTTAGTAGAGCCGTATAGATTGTGCTTTCGTACAGAAGTTCCGTATGACGCGCCCGAAGTTTGGGCAGAAGTCGTTTAGTACGCAGAACCTTCAGAAGTGTTTTCCAAACCCAAGATTCGCCCGAAACCCATTTTAACCCGAAAAGGATTTCGAAATAACCTCAAACGTGCATCTCAACCCAGAAACCCTTCAAATGTATTTCGCTGCATAAGACTAGAGTACGACACCTGAAACCCCCGTTCGAGATGAACGCGATCGAAGACTTTTCAAGAGGGAGTATTTGGACCGAGAGTCGCATGAAATACTGTGTAGAGTCAACAATTTCGTAGAGCTACATAGATTGTATTTTCGTACAGAAGTCCCGTACGACGCAACCGAAGTTCGTGCTGGAGTCGTTTCGGACGCAGAACTCCCAGAGGTGATTTCCAAACCCAAGGTTCGCCCGAAACCCGTTTTCAACCGAAACGGATCTCGAAATAACCTAAAATGCGCATCTAAAGCAAGAAACCCTTCAAATGGATTTCGGGGCGTAAGACTAGAGTACTACACCCAAAACCCCCGTTCGCGAAAGACGCGATCCCAAATTTTTCTCGAGGGAGTAATTGGACCGTGAGTCACATGAAATGCAGTGTATATTCAATGATTTGGTAGAGCCTGTTGGATTCTGAAGAGAGTTTGATGTTTGAAGCTCGGCATTGTGTGTTGGAATTATTATCAACACATTGTCACACAAGCACCGCATAGAATGTATCAGCTCGGCACAGCACAGGATGCCTCAGCTCGGCACAGCAAAGGATGCCTCAGCTCGGCACAAAATGCCTTAGTCCAGTTACGGTAATAAAACAAGGGAGATCGGTAAAAGCAAAGAGCTCGGTGAAAGAAAGAATCACGGTAAAAGAATGGAGATCAGTAAAAGCATAGAGCTCGGTAAAAGCATTGAGCTCATCATGACAGCTCAGTTCGTCGAAGCGCAAAGCTCAAGAAGAATCAAAGCAGAGTTCGGCAAAGCATTGTGGTCGGTAAAGCGCAGTGCGTGATCAAGCATTGAGCCAGGTTAAAGCGTCAAGCAGAGCTCGTTTAAACACTGAGCAGCTCGGTAAAACGCAAAAGTCTTTCAAGCACTGAGCAGCTCAGTAAAACGCAAAAGTCTTTTAAGCACTAAGCAGCTCGGTAAAGCGCAAAGGTCGTTCAAACACTGAGAAACTCGGTATAGCGCAGAGCTCGTTCAAGCATTTAGCTCCGTCAAGCGTTGAGCTCGGTAAAGCGCAGGTGAAGCGTTGAGTTCAGTCAAGTGCAGAGTTTTCAAAAACAGAAACTTGTGCTAGATAAAATAGGGGATCTCTTCCAATCCTTGAAGGAGTGTTCAAACCAGAAACATGCGCAGGGGAGCACTTTCTATCCTTGCAGGAGTTTCCAAAACTTCTCCTAGTTCTTTTGCAATCACAAATTAGGGTTGGAAAATCCTATAAAAAGGCATGCTAGGGATCGTTGAACATACACAGAACAAACACACAGATACAGACAGAAAGAGAGAGATTCGTGAGGGTGTGTGAGCTAGCAAGGAATTACTGCTGTGATTCCATTACATCAAGTAAAGAAGAAACTCTGCATCATGAAGATGGTTCTTCATCAGTAGTTTCTTCAGATAAGTGTCTCTCAATTCATATTTATTAAGAGTCTGATTGTATGGGATTGAGAGTGAGAGATTAATTTCTGTAGAGGGTTTTTCTCTAATCATTGTAAAATATCAAGTGGGTGCTTGGTATTGGGGTTTGGTGATCCTGTCTGTTGGTGCAGACGAATTGTAAAGGGAGTTGTTGCTTCCTAGATAGTGGGTGTTATCTGAAACAGGGGTGGGTGCTCCTTGAAGTTGAAGCTTCAGAAATAATCAGTAAGACTAGCCTCGGATTGGTGTCCGGGTTGTCGTTGCATCGTGGACGTAGCCTTTGATGGACCCGATTCTTCCCTCTCTCCCGCTGCCTCCGCCCCGGGTCATTCGGGGTACGGCGGAGGGGAGGAGAAGAAAAGATAAAGGGTATCAACATCTTTTTTTTTGTACGGGTATGCCAATTTCACTTTTCTACTTAGAATTTAGAAACGGTGATCCGAAGATCCACCTTCACAAGTAGAAAGGGGAAATGAAACTTTTTCTAGTTTCTATTGCACACATATTTTAAGAAAAGAGACAAAAGGGTTTTTTTTTTAATGCCGTGAAAGGCGATTTCATTTGTTGCCGTGAAAGGCGATTTTGCCGTAAAAGGCGATTTACAAGTCTTATCCATTATGAAAGACAAAAATTGTGATTTTTGTCTCTAAAAGAAAAATAAAGTACAACAAAAATCAACAAAAAGAATCTGACTTCTCATTCGATTGCGGGGGCACGTTCAGATCGACGGTCGTGAGTCATGTATGGGCTCCTCCATCGTCCATGCAGATGAGAACACGATGCTTGGATTCTTGGCTCGGCTTTCTAACCTCAGATTTTTAAAGGACAAAGACCAAGAGAAGGTCTTATATCCGATAAAAAGCTAAGTAAACGGGCTGAAAAGCCACGTTTTAGCCATGTTGGTAGCAGAAGGGAGGTCCTTGGGGGGGTGGCCCCCCAAGGGTGCTTCAATCACCTTTTGGTGGTCTCTGCAGTAGAGTTGCAGGGCCTCTGGCTTTTCCGGGCAATTCTCTGGATTTTTTTGTCTTCGTCGGGGGGAGAGCGAGAGCTAGATCCGGATCCTTTCCTTTAGGAATGCCCTCCTATTTATAGGCCTTTGGTAGCCATTTAGGAGGGTTTATGAGCATTGAATGCATTAATGCTCATAATGGGAGGAGTTACAAGTTTTTAAATTACTTGTTTTGTAACTCCTTTTTCCTTGAATTTGATTGGCCGATGGAGAATAATGAGCCTTTAATTGCCTTCAATCCCCATCATGGGAGGAGTTTCATGGCTTTAATGCCATAAATCCTCTGACTTGTAACTCCCATTTGCTTGCTTTTGATTGGGCCGTCCAAAATAATGAGTTAATGACCGCATTAACTTGTCATAAAACGGGTCATTTAACCTCATTAATTGGTCGCCAAGTCGCTTGAAGAGTCGCGGGCCGCGCCGCGTCTTTTGGAATTCTTCTTGCGATGATCGCCGGTGGATCCACATGCTGTTTGATGTCGGATGGCGATGCAATTTCAGACATTGATTAATGTCAACGTGCCGGCAACATATGTCCTGTCGATTTCACGATCGAGCGGGCAGAAAGTGTGCTTTCTTTGTCGGCCGGTTGGCGATTTCGAGGCATCTAAAGATCATCCAATGATTTCGGCGGCGAATCCGTGATGTTGACGAAGATCGACGGATTTCATGCACGAAAAATCAGATCTTGGAAAAATCACAGGGGCCAATCAACTCGAAACGCGAAAAGTACCCGAAAAAAGGGGTTTCCGGCGACTTTTGGGTCGCCGGAAATTCCATGGTCGCCGGCGACCATGGGCTTTGGGCCCATTGAATGGTCGCCGTTCGGTCGCCTTTTCTTCACCGTTTTTCGATCTTTTTTCATTCTTTTTTCTTCTGATTTTTTCCTGACATTTCCCCTCATTTATTGGCCTGATTCTCTTGAAGAAAACCCGACGAGAAGCCACTCAAATCGGAGCACAAAGTTTCCTATTTTTCTGGAAAGCCGAAGACTTTGTTGTGCGGTTTTGCCGATTTTTTGTCAAGCATTGAAACTAGGCCAAACGATGTCGGAATGACCTGAAATTTGACGTGGAGCTTCTTGAGCAGTAGATAGGACCAGCCATAGGCTTTGGTTCGAGTTTTGAAGCCGTTCGGGGTCCCGCAAATGCTTGCCTTAATTTCGCCATGAGAGAAATGCCGAGCTTTGACTTGTGGTCAACCGATGTCCGATTGACCTGAAATTTGACAGGGAGCCTCCTGAGTGGTAAGTAAGACCAACCATGGGCTTTGGTTTGAGTTTTGAAGCCTTTTAGGGTCCCGTAAATGATCGCCTTGATTTCACCTCGAGGAAAATGCCGAGCTTTGAAACTAGGCCAAACGATGTCCGTTTGACCTAAAACTTGACATGGGACCTATTGGAGTCATTTTGAGATGATCCATTAGCTCCAATTTGGATGCCATGATTCCGGGGTGCTCCGCTGCCGGTAGGCCTGTTTTTGCTTCCCGAGAGTTGATGAAGGGTCAAACGTCGTCCGTTTGACTTGAAATTTAGCATGGGGCCTTTTGGAGGTATTCTGAGACCATCCATAGGCTCTGATCGAAGTTTTGAAGTCTTCGACACTGTCGCTGCCGGGAGCCCCTATCTGGCTGTCAGAGGAGTGAAGTTAAGCCACATGATGTTGAAATGGCCCGAAACTTCATGTGTACCCCTCTTTTGGTTGCTTTGAAGGATCTTGCAGTTTTTGTTTGATTCTGACAAGATCTGGTGCTTGAAGTGGCGCCTTCCTATTTATGGCAGGATGTGGCTCCATGTAGCTTTTGGTGTTGAAGGGACATAGTGACATTTTTTGGTGTCAACAAATGCCCCCTCGGGGTACAGCGACGAGGTGGGCAGCTCTGGCAGTCGGTGTGCCTCGAAGAGAATTTGAAGGAGATCTTCTTGCTTGACCAAGAGTCTTGAGCGTTTTTCTTTTGATGGAGTTGCTTTTTGAGCTTCCAATGGATTTCACGGTAATGAGAGGGGTCATGTACCGTCTCAAGGCAAGGATTTTGAAATGACATTTGGATATGGGTTTTTGGTTTTGGGTTTTCCCTTTTAACCTTGTGAACCTAAAGGCTTTATGTGGCACTTTAGGCGGTTAAGAAGGTTTTTGGTTTTTTGACCTTGTGACCTAACAGGCTGTATGTGGCGAGTTAGGGGGTCGGGATTTTGGTTTTTTGGTTTCGGCCTTGTAACCTAACAAGCTGTATGTGGCAAGTTAGGGGACCATGGTTTGGTTTTTTGGTCACTCTTTGGGACAATTTTGGGTCCATTGGAGTGGTTTGTTTTTTTTGTGGAATGTCAATTTCAAGATTGTGGCTTGATTTGGTGCATGGGGTTGGATGGTTGGGTTTCTTTTGGAAGCTTATGAAGCTCGGAATTTTTTGTATGGTCCAATCAACTCAAGAGAGGCATTGAACCATTTTTGTATGCTCTTGGTAAGAGAAATTTTGACTAAAAGCCACTTTTAGTGCCTAGGTGGTCAAACCTGGCTCATATGGGCTAACCCATGGGACCTTAAGCTTTTAAAAATGGCTTAGATCTCATGTGGTGTCATTTTGTAAAGAATATCTAAAAATATCCCTTTTGTGTAGAGAATATCTAAAAATATCCTTACTTGGAGAGAATCTCTCAAGTTTCCTTGATTTTGGGAGAGATTTTCTCAAAGTATCTCTCTTTGAGAGAAAGTTTCTCAAATCCCCTTTCTTTTTGGAGAGAATTTCTCAAGAATCTCCTCTTTAGGAGAGAATATCTCAAATCTCCCTTTCTTTTAGGAAGTTTGCTAATTTTTAGCACTTGCCTCCTTGCTTTTCTCCTCCCTTCCTCTTTTGGTTTGCCTTTTCTATAAAAGCAATGGAGATGGGTTTTCTTTCTCTTGTTGCTTTCTTTTGCAAAAATCTTCAAGAGTGCTCCAAGATAAAGAGTTTCTCAAGGATCTTCAAGTTTCTTCTCCTTCTTCTCCATGGCTTCAAGTAGGTCTTCTTTTCCAAGAAAAACCCCATGTAGATGTAGGAAAGTTTCCTTTTCTTTTTTTTTCTTCTTATTTTCTTTTCTTTTCTTTTTTTTTTTTTCACGTGTTTTCTTTTCCTCTTTTTTTTCTTTTTCTTTTTTTTTCACGTGCTTTCTTTCTTTCTTTCTTTCTTTTTTTTTATGCACGTTCTGCTTTTTTTTTCTTTTTTTTTATATTTCTTCCCCCTTTTTTTTTTCTTTTTTTTTTCGCCCATTTTTTTTTTTTTTGTGCTGTACGGATAGGTCCGTACGGACCTGGCCGTACAGCCACGTGGCCTGTGGGCCACGTCCCATGGGCCAGCCCCTTTTTCTCTCTCTTTTTTTTTAAGAGGGTTTTTTTTTGTTCTCTCTTTTTTTTTTTTTTTTTTTGCTCACCATGATATGAGGTTTATGCAATTCAAGATGATCATGCATTTTTTCTTCTCTTTTTTTTTTAAAATGCATCAAGATAAAAGGCTAGAATTTCTAGGTCAAGTCAACATGGATTTTGACTTAGACAAAGTTTGATTGGTTTTGACCAAATTGGGCTGGAATTGGTCAAACTTTTGTCAAAGTTTTCCTAGCATCTAATGCATGATGGTTTTGTGCATGATTTTTGGTAAATGGAATTGGGAGCATGATGATGCATGCCTCGAATTTTCTTGCAAGTCTTGGGATTTTTGGAGCTTGCAGCAATGTTGAGCTCACTTCTCCAGTCTCGCAGAATTTCGAGGAGCTTTGCAAGTTTTGGAATTTTGAGCTCGCAGCAATGTTGAGCTCTTTTCTGATCTTGCGAAGATTTGAGAAGAAAGGCTTGATCTCGCGGCAATGTTTGAATTCGAGTCTTCTTCGAGAATCCTTCATTGATTATGAGCTCGCAGCAATGTTGAGCTCATCTTCAAGCTTCCTTTCTTTTTTCGGGGTGCCTCCCTTTTCTTCGAAATTGTCCCGGAACCATGCCAAAATTTTGCTAGGATTTTTTTTTTATAGCAAAATTCTGTCATTTGGTGTTTGATTTCCTCCTTTCTGACTTTTGTAGGTGGTTCCTCCAGAACGAACAAGGGTAAGGGCCTTGTTACTGATGCACCTCGATAAGGAGATCAACGAGACTAGGCAGCGTCTCGAGTTATTGGAAGAACAGACTGCTGCTAAATGGGCTGCTGTTCTTGAAGCTCGTGCCAGAGAAAGCACTCTGATCCGTCAGGTTGAAGAGGTTGACGGGAATCTCCGAAGGAAGACTCAGGAGCATGAGCGATGGCAACTTCTTTGGGAGGAATTCCCTCGTGCTGAAGATGGATCGCGGTTTTCTGCCGCATTTTATGGCGGCATCTTGAGGAAGCGTGGCCTGGAAGCTTTGGAGGCTAAGGCCAAAAGTCTGCTCGAGGACCTTAGTCTTTGGTTGAAGACTATGATAGACTGAGCTTTTGACAAACTTTCTTCTTTCATTTTTTCTTTTTGGTACCTCCATGTATAAACATTTTGGCACTCTATTTTTTTGTATCCCCTTGTTCTACTTAAATTCCTTTTGTTGAAAATAAGCAAAAGTTGGATGGGAATGTTTGTTTGAAAATCTTGATCAAAAGTTTATCATTTTGTGAAAATATTTTGTGAAAATATTATGGCGGCATCATTTTGTGAAACTTCTTTCATATCTTGATCAAAAGTTTATCATTTTATGGCGGCATCATTTTGTGAAAATATTTTGTCAAAAGTGTTGTTTTGGCATGAAAGCCAGATTTTGTGGCACAAGGCCTGGTTTTTGATGGCTTGAAAGCCGAAAATTTTGAAGTGGCATGAAAGCCGATTTTGGTGGCGTGAAAGCCAAATTTTGGTGGCGTGAAAGCCGATGTGGCATGGAAGCCAATTTTTGGCATGAGAGCCGATTTTTTCTTTTTGGAGTAAAAGCCGGATTTTGGCATGAGAGCCGATTTTTTGTTTTTGGCGTAAAAGCCGGATGTTTTGAAAACCAAGTTTTGTTTTGTTGGCACGAGAGCCAGATTTTGTTTTGATTTTTGGCGTGAAAGCCGATTTTTGGCGTGGAAGACGATTTTGGTGGCGTGAAAGCCAAATTTTGGTGGCGTGAAAGCCGATGTGGCATGGAAGCCGATTTTTGGCATGAGAGCCGATTTTTTGTTTTTTGGTGTGAAAGCCAGGTTTTTGGCGTAAAAGCCAGGTTTTTGGTTTTCAAAAATGCAAGTATCGACTAAGAGTCGCCTCCCTGCTGAATGGTATTGCAAGTATCGATGGAATGTCGCCTCCTTGCTCATTCGGTTGTGAGTATCGATGGAATGTCGCTTCCTCACGAAGTTGGGTGCAAGTATCGACTAAGCGTCGCTTCCCTGCTTTTTCTTCAAAAACTCATTTTGCAGGTATCGATGGAATGTCGCCTCCCCACGATTTTTGAAATTTGAGGTTTTTTCGAACCTTTGTTCTTCTTTTGAAATTTGGGTTGTGGATATCAACTGGAATGTTGGCGTCTCCACGATTTTTGAAATTTTGCAAGTATCAACGAGGTGTTGCTTCCTTGCGTTTTGAGGTTTTGGAAGTATCGAATGGGGTTCGCATCCTTCCAATGGGTTTTTGCGAGTATCGACTTGACACCGCTTTCCCGATTTTTGTTTTTAGACACGAGGGTCGTAAATTTTGACCTAAAACCATTTTTGGCGGTAAAAGGTAAGGTGGACTAGGGTGGAAATTCCTAAGTCCTGATTTTTGTTTCAAACCAAGAATTTTGGGTTTCAAGGATCGAAAATTTTGGTTAAGTTTGGGAAGAGGCTCCTAAACTTAGATTTTTGGATTTTGATTTTCTTTTGAACAATGAAACGATGAAAGTAAGCATTGTTTTGGAAGTTCAACATAAAGTGAAAATTCCAAAAGGAGTGGGTTTGACGAGCAAGTACCTGGAAATAGGCTTTGGCCTTGCAGGCGTCGCTCTGACCCAGTGGAGGAAGTCTTCAAGGGTAGTACCGCTTCAAGAACTTGCCGTTGATGGGCAGCATACATCTATCACCTTCCATGTTTAGAAGTGCGTATGCGCCATTGGAGAAGACTTGGTCGATGACGAAGGGTCCCTCCCATTTTGGTTCAAATTTGCCTTTGGATTTGTGAGCGAAAACCATCGGCCTTTTCACCGCAAGAACCAAGTCACCCTTTTTGTGGGCGCGTTGCCTGACCTTTTTGTCGAAAGATCCAGCCATGCGTGCTTGGTAGAGCTCAATGCTTTGGAGTGCCTCGAGCCGTCTCTCATCGAGATTGTCCAGCTCTTGGAGTCTTAATTTGACATTGCTTTCTTGCGTCATGTCATTTTGTAGAGATACCCTTAAGGAAGGAATTTGTACCTCTAAAGGGACAACAGCTTCGCATCCATAGACCAAGGAGAATGGCGTGCTATGGGTCGGTCCTCGAACGGTGGTTCGGTAGGCCCACAAAGCTTCGGATAGTTTGTCGCCCCAGTCCCTTTTGTGGCTAGAGACCATTTTCTTGAGAATTTTGCAGAGTGTCTTGTTGAAGGCCTCTGCCAGTCCATTCGCCGCCGGATTGTACGGAGTTGAAGGACAACTTTGGATTTTGTATTTGTCGCAGAACCTGTAGAATCTGTGATCACGGAATTGTGGTCCGTTATCATGGACGAATCTTTTAGGTATGCCGAAGCGACAAATGATGTTGGTGCGCAAGAACTGAAGGACTGATGAGGTCTTCATTTCATTGAGCGCAAAAGCTTCTGACCACTTGGAGAAATAATCCGTAGCGGCGAAGATGAAGCGATGACCTTTGCTTGACGGAGGGGAGACAGGACCTACGATGTCCATACCCCAGGCTTCGAAAGGCCATGAAATTGCTGTAGGATGTAGCCATTCTGGAGGCATGTGGACATAGTCTCCATGTACTTGGCATTGTCGGCAGCGTTTAGTAAATTGCATTGCGTCAGCTATCATGGTAGGCCAATAATAACCTAACCTTTTTATCTGATCGTAGAGCTTTGGACCAGCCTGATGAGCTCCACAAAGACCAGCATGCACCTCTTTGAGAGTTTCTTTAGCTTCTTGTTGTGATAAGCAGCGTAGAAGTACTCCATTGTAGCATTTTCTGCAGAGCATCTTTGAAGGAATGTCCAGATGAAAGTTTGGGGTTCGTCTTTGAACACTTACCCGTTCTTTTGGATCTTCAGGCAGGATTCCGAACATAATATAATCAATGAACGGATCCCTCCAGTCGCCGATCGGAGGTCTGAGGATGGAGATCCGACTTCCAACCAGTTGGTGGCACTCAGCAACTGCTTGGTGTGTATTGAGGGGAGGGAGAATCCTTCTCTCACACACTGTAACTTGCATGTGTTCTCCTTCTTGGACCGCCATAGAGGCGGCGAGTCCAGCCAGGGCATCTGCACGGATGTTTTCGCCTCTACGAATGTGGGTGATATGACAGATGTCAAATTTTTGCCGAAGTGATTGCGCCTTGTTGTAGTAAGGCAACAGATCAGGCTTCCTGATTTCAAATTTCTGATTCATCTGGTTGACGATCAGTTGAGAATCCCCGAAGGCTTCTAGCACTGTGATGCCGGATTCGAGGGCGAGTTCCAATCCTACAATCAGGGCTTGGTACTCAGCTGCATTGTTTGAACATGGTTCCAGTAGCGAGAAGGCGTGTGGAATCATGTATTTGTCGGGACTAACAAAGAGGATGCCAATCCCTGATATTTGATTTCCTTTTTCACTTGTCCTGGTTGCACCGTCGAAGTACATATCCCAGGAAGCATTTGATAAGGAAGCCTCCACGTTGTAGACTGACTCGTCTGGGAGATCATCCCTGAGTGGAGAATCTTCAGGCAACGGATGCTCTGCAAGAAAGTCTGCCAGAGCTTGACCTTTGATTGCCTTTTGTGGTACATACCTAATATCAAATTGTGACAGGAGGATAGACCATTTTGCCAGTCGGGCATTGAGGGAACCTGCTTTTGTGACAAGGACCTTCAGGAGATTGATCCTCGAGATCAGGTATACTGTGTTGGACAGCAGATAGTGACGTAGCTTTTGTACAGCAAACATCACTGCAAGACATTCTTTTTCGACTGGAGAGTAGCGATGCTCTGCACCTACCAGCATGCGGCTGAGATAGTATAGAGCAGCTTCTTTTCCCTCATGATTTCCTTGTGCAAGTAGAGCTCCCAAAGAGTGGTCGAGGGCTCTTGTGTACAAGATAAATGGTTTTCCAGTTGTGGGGGCAGCCAGTACTGGAGGTTTGGTCAGGTATGACTTGATGTCTTGGAACGCAGTTTCGCATTCAGCATCCCAGACAAAGTCCACGCCCTTTTTCATTAGGCGGGAGAATGGACGGCATTTCCCTGACAGGTTGGAGATGAACCGTCGAATGTATGCCAATCTTCCTTGAAGCCCTTTTAACTGTCTCAGGGTTTTTGGGGATGGCATTTCTAGGATAGCCTTGACTTTGATAGGGTCAAGCTCTATTCCCGCTTTCCGAACTACGAATCCGAGGAACTTACCCGATGATACACCGAAGAAGCATTTTAGGGGATTCATTCGCAGTTTGTGCCTGCGTAGTCGGAGGAAGACTTCTCGAAGATCTTTGAGATGGTCTTCTTTCTTTTTGCTTTTGACGGCGAGGTCATCAACGTAGCATTCGACCGTCTTATGCTGCATATCTTGGAATATCTTCATCATAGCCCTCTGATATGTCGCACCAGCATTTTTCAGACCAAATGGCATTACAGTGTAACAATACACGCCAAATGGGGTCCGAAATGATGTGTGTCTTTCATCTTCAGGATGCATTTTTATCTGATTGTACCCAGAGAAACCATCCATGAATGTCATCCGCTCGAATCCACAGGTGTTGTCGATCATCACCTCCGGTATGGGGAGCGGAAATTCATCTTTAGGACATGCATTGTTCAGGTCTCTATAATCAATACAGACCCTGATCTGCCCATTTTTCTTTGTCACTGGGACGATGTTGGCCAACCATTCAGGATGCTGTTCCTCGCGGATGAAGCCAACGTTTTTGAGTTTCTGAACTTCTTGTTCAATTTTGTCCATTATGTCAGGACGAAATCTTCTTTGGCCTTGTTTGACAGGCTTGATATCTTTTTGTAGATTGAGTTTGTGAACTGCTATTTTGGGGTCTAAACCAGGCATTTCAGCGTAAGACCATGCAAAACAATCAACAAACTCACGAAGAAAAGCGATATACTCGGGTAACTCATCATCCTTTATATTCTTGCTTATGAATACAGGACGTGGGCTATCTGGCGTTCCCAAGTCTATCTTTTGAACAGAATCTTCTGTTGGAAGACTTGAAGGTGGTTCCTCCATAATATTTTCGGAGGCTTCCAACTCAACAAGACCTTCCGGAGTTTCAAAGGTATTCTCAGACCAAGGCTGTGCTTCTGACCATGGGTCTTCTTGATCGGCACTCTTCTCAAGACTTGCTATGAGATGGTCCCAATCACCTGTTGAAACTGGA
>QPKB01001180.1:0-12918 GCA_003546025.1 Camphora micrantha
CTTGAGAGTTCGTACTCTTGGTTTCTCGGGTCATTGGCTTGGAATGAGAGTTCGAACTCTCCTCCTGCGAGTTCGAACTCTTGGTAATTGACAGATTTTAGGCATATTTTCCAACGGCCATAACTTTTGATCCATTCGTCGGAATTTCACGAGCTATATGCCGTTGGAAAGCTCTTGGAACGTAGAATCCAATGGTTCTAGTTCCATCATGATCGGAAATCAGAAAGTGATGTAAATACTAGGATCAGTGATCTAGTCCATGTTTCATTGGAAATGAGACTGTTAGCCTAGGTTTGGGCCTTAGGTGTTGGAACCCATGAATCGACTCTCACTTGACCATTAATGGGAATTGAAATCGAAGCACGTGGCTTGGTGTGCTTCGATGGATTGTCTAGGTATTCGTGTATTACACGTGGTATAACCGAATGCGTATGGAAGTGTCTCAATAGATGCTTAACATGATTGTACACCAAGGGATTTTCCTAGAAGCATCGTTGATCCGATTCCACACATACTTCGTTAGAACATGTGGGGTGCAGGGATGACACCACTTGCCTATGTTTGAATTGTAATTACTCATTGACTTGTTACTTGTATTCGTTGATGACGTTCCTTGTACACTCACTTGGCATAAAACACTTTATTAATTATAAAACATAAATCCTTGTAGAATTAGGACATGGACCTGACTTAGAGTGTATCTTAGGAACCGTGTGTCATGTATTTGGTAAACATGACTGGCTAGCATGTAAGGGATTATCATGTGGTTGACTTGTCTTATATTGTCTTGAATGAGATAATCCCTATGAGCATGTCTTGTGTTTTGAGCTAGCTAGGTTTGCTTGTCTTGTTTTCCCTCGTGTCCACACCACTTCATTACTATTGCCTAACTATAGTGGGATTTGCTGTAGAAAGGTTTGCATGTCATGGCCAACTGCAGTTTAGGGTTTTATTGATGGGCCGGCCACTCGGACATCGGGATGGGCAGTCAGCGTAGGACGCCGTCCAAGGCGTTGAATAGCTGAGAGCGGGCTAGGACCCTGTTGCTATTCTCAGGTTCGAGAGCTAAGACCCCCCTGGAGCTAGACTTTGGTATCAGTAGTTTGATTGGATTGTTACTGATACCCCAGGAGGTAGTTAGGACATCCTCGGAGTCTCCCTCTTGATTCTTATATTGCATTGCATGGATAGTGGTTATTGCTAGTGATATTAGGATTTCCTGTTATTGCTTCGTATTAATATTATTCATGCTTTATGCCTAGCATATTTCCATGTATTCTTATCATTACACACTTGTCATTATTCTTCTACTTGATGCATGCCATGTTTATTATATCTTGCTTATCAATTGCTCAACATGTCGTTGACTCTGTTCCTTGGTGTGCAAACACCCCAGGTGACTACTATGAGGAGCAGGCAGGTGAAGAGATCCCAGAGGATCTCCAACCAGCAGAGGAGGAATGAGAGTGGCGCTTTAAAGACGTAGAGTAGCATCATCACTCCTGGCACGAGAGAGAGAGAGTCACATGGGGATATTCACTAGATTCATATCCATTTATTATTCTTCGTTGGAACTTTCATTTATTGACTTTATGTTCTTTTAATGGTCTTGGATCTTGTGATAGCCATTGTAATAAATTAACTTCTTCGTAAAATTCTATTTATTCTTGATGCAACTTTAATTATAAATGAGATTTGGTTATTCATTGTTTGATAACCCATATGCCTTGTATTGTATAAATTCTGCAGTTCATTAATGACTTGATCTTGAAATGTAATATCCTCACAGCGGACTTACGATCCTTGGGCCAAAAGGGCAAAATTTTTAATTAGCCCTAAATTTCACTCTTCGGATCCTATTTATTCTCTAATCGGGTTCGGGGGACATGACACATGAATACAAAAGACCACGATTTGGTATACTTAGGATCATTCGGTGATCAACAGCTTGGTCTCTTTCTCGCTTTATTGCATAATCCTCTGCTGAATCATCTTCAAAATTTGCTACAGGATTTAGACTATTTGTTTTGTAATTATGACCATCGTTTTTAACCTAAGTTGGCTTTGTAGATAATTTGAGCATGAGTAGAATTAGTCATTCTCATAAACGGTTGGACCATCCCTATAAGTGAGCCATGCCATTGGAATGTGATCGACAACCCCAAGTGTAAGTCCACGATGTAGTAATAATCTGGTGAGTCCAAGTCGATCCACAGGTGTCGCGACCCTGGATCGGTTACCGACCTATTCCGGGATCAAGACGATGTTAGATGAGATGATAAGTTGCCAAGTGCATTAGATTATTTGTCTAATACGTACATGGATTAATAACGAACATAAAACCATCTGTGCACGTGATTTTCCACAGGTGTCCGCGGTGAGGATATCACACCAACATAATATTTTCATTCAAGGTGCGGAAGCGTGTAGCAAATCAATTCATAATTCATTTCAAAATCACAATACTGATAGCACGTGTATACAACTTGATGTTAGAGTGAACAATGATCATATTAGCATTTCCCAAAAAGTAAAGTTAAATGTTTATACAAAAGATCAGTTAAATTATCACTCCCAAAAAATAAAGGCCAACAAAGGCCAATACAACCAAAAGAATATGTTAGCTACAAACCCCAAAAAGTATAAATCTCATATCCCAAAGTGTATCGTATCTCAAAGCATGATCGATCGTCTAGACAACATCGTTAGCCTGCCATTCTCCTACATGTTTCGGCTCTCCGGCCGCCTCCTCTGGCTCCTCCTCGGGATAACTGGCATCTAGACCTGAGTACCAAAGAGTGGGCCAGACACGACGGTCTGGCAGGTGGGAGAAAAGATATAGCAACAAAATGATATTTAAATATACCTTGGAAAACATTGAAACCTGTTTGAACAGTAAATTTCATGAAATAGAATGCATCATTTATTAGAAATCACATGTACAATATGAAAACATGTAAATGTACCAAAGAACAAGGAACTAGCAAGATGACAACCACACAAAGCTAAATCCTCTATCACCAAAGTGATGGGAGCACATCGAGGCATTGATCTTTGACACACGAGGTGATGAGATTCAACGAAATATATATATAATACATATAACTATACGGGACGAGACCGCGGTAGCGAACCGGGTATCGGGACGGGATGGGATCCAGGTTGCAGTTGGCGGGACAGGAGGGGAACCTCCTAGTCGGTGGATCCGGCCGATAAGGTCGTCCAAGCTTAGTGGTGCCGACACATAGGTCATATCCAAGAAATCAGGACATATGCAAATATCCATATGATGTAAACACATAGACGGGCAAGACGGGTACCCATAGGTACAAAATATCATCTTCTCATCAGGCAATGCATAACGGGGCTTAGCAAAATGCTAAAACTATAATTTCAGTGTTTTCGGGGCATGATTATTCATGTAGTATGAATTTTGAAAAGTGCACATCAAAATTTCTGGAGAATAGAATACAATTGAATTTCTAAAATGTCCGGGCCAAGAATCGGGGTTCAAGATTCGTTCAATGTGAATAGGGGTCTCGTATGTCAATTTCAACATAGACTTGGTACTCCTTGAGTTTTGGAGACATTTTGAGCTCTGTAAACACATTGATGAGTCCAAAAATCCACAATGAATCTCCATGATGGGGTTTCTTCTTCAATCAAGGTTTACACTTCACTTTCTCGATTTGATCATTGCATTGGGGCTCCAAACAATACCTCCCCAAGCCTTAGAATAACATTTCAGGTCTTCCTGCATTGACCCAAGCCCACTGTACAGTTGGTTCGAGCGGACTCGAAGTTTGCTCGAGCTAACAGCTTCGCTCGAGCGAACCAAAGTTCGCTTGGGCGGACATTCCATGTCAGGTTGGCTCGAGCAAATTGTCAAGTTGGCTCAAGCCAACTATCCTCTGGATGGGGTTCACTAGAGCGAACTGTCACATAATGCAGTTTCTGGGCAGTCCAACTATTTCTTTTCTTCCTTAGCAAATCCCCTTTGAACCTCTTCTATTCCACAACCATTTAAGTTTCTTTGCCTTCTCCAAACCATAATAACTCCACCAACAACCACTCCACCAACAATCATTAAACCACATTCATCTTCCACTTCATTTATCACAAGAACAACCACCATTTATGAAGATTCATAAGTGACAAATAACTTTAACAAAATATAATATACACATTTAAGAGATCAAATAAGAGAAAAGACTCACCAAAAAGCACATTTCAAAGTTATTAAAATTCATAGAGAAAGCATAGATGAAGGCAATAAATGAGAATCCATATTTTCACAAAAACTTGCAATCATTCAACAACCCATTCATCCACTTGCCTTGGGTCCAAGCTAGCAACTCAAGCTCCTAATCACACATCAATGCCACAAAATCACCAAGCTACACAAAAAACCCCAAATACAACCCATTACAAACCCTAAATAGTCAAGACAATGCAATAACAAGAGAGAGCTCCTAAGAATGGAGTGGAGGTTCTCAAGGGTTACAAAAAAAAAAACAAATCTAGAAGATGGAGAAGATGGCTTACTTGTAGGTTCCTCAAATGACAAGAGTTAGCTCAAAGGAGACCCTAGGATAGCTTGATTCTCTTCTAATGACATCCATGGAGTGCTTGTAGGGTGAGGAAGAAGAAGATGAGCTCCATTGTTAAAATGGGCAAGAGCTTGGTAATGGATTGGAGGAGAGAAAGTAAGAAGAGGAGGGGGGAGAAAACCCTAATTTGATGCTAATCTTTCCACAACAACAGTTTCAAGGGAAAAGGGGAAAGTGAAAAGGAGCTCACCTTTTATAGAATGTGAAGGTGGGTCCCACAACTTAAAAAGCTTGTTGGGTTAAAAATATGATTCTCGAGGCCTCGGATGAGTTCGACGAAGAAGGGAAAGTTGTTCGCCATAAATTCTAGTTTCCAAAAAGTATATATTTCGTGGGTTTCATAGACATTGAAAATAGTGTCCAGATGTGGTGTAAAAAGACTATTTTGCCCTCGAAGTTGTTAAAGTCGGGTTTTGGGGTTTCGAACGAGAACGAGATCAACACGAAAGTTATAGAGAGTAACGAGATAAGTCAAACAAAGTTAAAATACGAATTTATGGAATTTCAGATAATCCCCCATGTACACATATATAAAATCGTTCGAAGAACTCCCAAGGGTCCCACTAAATCAAGAAGGCACTCAAAATTTTCCAAGGCTATTTAAAAGCTATTTTAACCCAAACTTAATCAAAATCCACTAATCTCGATTAAAGCTAAAAAAAATTAATTAACACTAATCGCGGTCACTCGGGATGGGGTCTTACAACAGGGAGCAATGCTTTTTAAGAAATTTTCCAACTTTAACCTGTCCTAATTTAGAAACTAAATCTAACCTAATAAAGAAACTAATCAAATTACAAGAAAATTCCTAAAAACTGAAAATTAACAATACAACTTTCCAAATAAAAAATAAACCTAAACTAAGTAAAGAAACCTAGTTTTTTCAACTATATTCTAACTATAACCCGCAAAAGTAACAAACTCATCAAAACAACCAATTTAATATAAGATAAATCAAAACAAAACTTCCTAAAACAAATTACAATGTAAATATAAATGATTTATGAGACCCTTCAAGAAAAACATGCAATGCTAGACAAGTTCCTAAAATTCTGATGCATGCTGAAAAATTCGAAGTATGGAAACTATTGCACAAGGTTGTTTTTACTGGACTGTACGACTGGCCTAAGATAATATAAACCTAAATTTAATGGCTGGGATTAATACTCTGATGATTCATGAACACAACAGAAAAAGAAGAATCGAAAAAGGACTTAAAATGAAAAAGATATGTCACCTAAAGATGCCTAGTTGAGCAGTTTTGCGCTGGAAATCTGATATAGGCTTTGCTGGGTACCCCTATTTATGCCTCTGGTTGACATGGTTCCCAAGGTTATTTTTGGCTGAAATTATGCGGTTTCAAAGACTTGTGTTCAAATATTAATTCTACAAAGTTTTGATGGAAACTAAGCTCGTTTGCCTGATTCTCAAATCGCGCACTTTTGAGAGAAAATAGACTGAAACCACAGTAACAATGCTGTCTTTTTTTACTATTCATGAATAAGTTCCGAATTTGATCTTTCTAATTAGTCAATAGTCTTTGCTTTCCAGCAGCTAAACATAATTTTAAATGAAATTCCTAAACCTAATGCTTGCAAATAGTAAGTTTCTACTAAACCTAAGAAGATGCAGTTCAGAACTTCTAAACCAAAAAAACATCTGCATAAACATTCAATAACTAAAAATAAAAAAAAATGGTGGTAAAAAAATAAAGCGGAAAATTATGCCCCCAAGATCTAAAAACTTGACATAGGTCTAAGCATTGAAAATACGGGCTGTGTAGCTCTTCTCTTCTCTTCTTAGAGTAGGGAAAGATGCAAGTGACCTTAGAATTACGTGATTTCTCTCGACTTTGATTCGCCTCTTTTGTTTTCAAACCCTAGATCTAAGCATATGATATATCGTCTCCAATCATAACATATCAAAGATACTAGACAAGGAAAACATAAATCACTTACTCTAAGAAGAACTTGAGCACGTAGAATCAATCAAAGTTGTGTCTTATTCCTTGATCTTGCAGTACAAAAATTAATGTTCTTCTCTCCTTTTCATTCTCTCAACATGGCCTCTCAACCTATGTCTAAAAGAATTAGAAGAAAGAAGAAGAAGAAAGGGACATAGAGAGAGAAAGGAGTGGAGTGGAATGGAATGGGGAGAGAGGGAGAGCCTCCAAAGTGATCCCCCAAGGTGATGGACGTCCATAACCTCCCCATGGGCTGATTTTATTGTGTGTGATGCCTCCTCTTTTGCTAAGATTCTCCTCTCTTTTAGGTACTTGTTTCCTAATGTGTAGAGATTTCTTGCTTAGGCCTTAAGCTAGGCTTCGCACTTGGAAAGAATTTGAATTGTTGAGAGTCCCTTGCCAAATTGAGTGTCTTGGAGAACAAGACTTTCCTTAGAGCTTCTTAGAATTTCTCTCAAAGATTGCTTGATTATGTGGAGAAGGAAACTTGCCAAAAATTGAGATTTCTTGCAATTCCCGCCTAAAACTGTAGCAGACAACTTCCTGAGGTCATATCTCCCTCAATAGAGCTCTGATTTATGCACTCTTGGACTCCATGGATATCTACTCGAAAAGAGCTTTCCTACGGTGGCTAGAATGTGCCGATCCAACGCTCGGTTTAAGAATTATGGCCATTTTAAGTTACTGCCGCTGAAAAAATCCGGGAATAATTGTGCACAAATGAAAGCTTCTATGTTGGCATGCAATGGGGTGTGTGGGACCCATGTTGGAAGTCCAAGGCATGCTTGGACTTTTTCCTTACTTGCTTATTTGACTTTCTTTTGAGCTCTCTTCTCAAATTTCATCAATGTGGGTTCCATATTGATTTCTCCTACAAATTGAGAGACATAAACTTAGCATTAATTACATGTAAGAAACTAAATTTGAATAATGCATGGGACCCTACATGCCTAATGATGCACCCAAATGACAAACTTTCCAAAAATAGTACATGGTGTCAAAAATAGCAGGTATACATTGATGAAGCAAAAAAAAAAAAAAAATTTTGGGGTGATAAATGAGATGGAAAACCTTAATTTCACAGAAGTCATGCAATTCAACGAATTTTGACAAATTTTGACCATTTTCCCAAAAATATTCCCTAATACATGTAATCATGAAATTAAGTGCAATTCTATGCAATTAAACCTAATTAAGTCCACAAATGCTCATGAAATGATGACTGAATGACCTAATTTTGTGGACTTATCACACCCCTCAACCAGCTTTTTGCTAGTCCCTTAGCAAAATAAGCGACATGGAATAAAACTTACTAAACTAATCCTAAGGAAAATAAACTAATGCAGAAAATAGAAATGAAAAACACCACTTTGCTGGCACTCTCGACTGCATTTAGCATATGCAGTAAGCCCTTAAACCCTTAGGTTCCCCCTAATGGACGAGTTGTGCGTCATGAGGGTTTGCAGTGAATATGCCCACAAAATTCTTTTTTTTTTTTTTGTTTTGAATCCAAAGTAGAAACCTAACAAAACCATGTGAACTTTTCCAAAAGAAAATTTACAAACACCAAATATTCTCAATTCTTAGAATTTTTCAAAGGCAAATCTTAAATTAGGTTCACAAATCTCATCTTTTGGTTAGAAATTCTCGAAATCATGCTGAATTGATCATGCGTGGTGATAAGTGTGTATACGAAAAAACATAGGCATCAAATGAACCACAAAAAATCTCCGTGAAAATGATTTTTTATCCAAAATTCTAGGCCACCTAACCTTAGTAAAAAAAAATAGTCTTCCTCTCAAGGCGACCATGACGGCATTCTCACAACTGTTTTTTCAAACGCTGTAACATTATTTATTTATTATTTTATTTATAATTTATGATTTTGTTTTTCAAACTCACACATGTGACTGTGTAATGCCCAGGTCCCTTAAGCTTTCTAATTAACCCATGTAACGAGCATTAGGCCAATGACTCCCAAACCAGATATCTTTAGGGCACTAGGTATGTAAATACCCTTACGGGCTTACTGGCTCAAGTTAAAAAGACTACGAACCCAAACTATTCACACAACATTTTATTCTTTTCAAGACTTATAACTAAACACCTTTTTTTACGGTCCCCAACAAGAGGCAGCCCTTTCCATGTACCACCCAAATTAATTCAATGATTTGTGGCGGATCAAACGACCTAGATGAACCAAGAAACTGTGAAACTAAGGGTCTGTCAGACCCTGACCGAGGTTTAGTATAATTTATTATTACTTTAACTGTGATTAGTCACTAAGTGGGATTAGAGAACGATTAGCTTGAGTTTCTAGTTAGATTAGAATTTTGAATAGCTTTGGGGAATTTTGAGAGCGTTGTGTTTGGTTTGACCGGGTCCGGGGTGGCCCGTGTGACGCGTATTAGTGTGGGGACTTGATTTATTGGATTTATTTGATTTCTGAAAAATATGGATTTCGATATTTTTGAATTTATCATTTTGATCTCAGCAACTTTCATGTTTGTTCTGCTTGCATTTGAACTCCAGAAATCACGTTTTTCGATAAAAAGGGCAAATCAGTCTTTTCACACACAAGTCTATGCATAAATGTCGAAATTTGAAAATCACGAGGAAAATATACTTTTTGAAAACTAGATTTTTCAACGATCATTTTTCTCTTCTTCGTCAACTTCATTCGGGACCCATAAATGATAGATCCAGCCATGTGAAGTTTTCAGGGCCAATGGGCCCACTCTCTCAACTTAAACCCACGTTGGGTTCTCTCCTTCTACATTCTACAATTTCCTGCAACTGAACCTAAGAGAGAGCCCTCTCTCTTTTCTTCCATCTTCTCTCCTCTTGCATGTATAGCAAACTCATCCACATTGAGAAACAAATCACACCAATCACTTCTCCTTCCTCTCAGCTCTCCATTGATACTTGTCGCTACCCCGGACCGGGTCATCGGCCTGGTCCAGGATCGGGACTAATTTGTTGTGATGATTGTATGAATTAACAGTCCATACGATGAATGAATTTATTTAAATCAAAACGTATACGAGTCCATCAAGAAGGATGCCACTCGTACACGTGATTTCCCACAGGTGTCCGCGGTGAGGATATCACATCAACATGAATATTTCTTTTATGTGCGGAAGCGTGTAGCAAATCTATTTCATACATTCATGTCCAAGATACAAGATTAACGCATGTTTCATACTAGTATCAAAATGAGCAATGATCATTAAAGCTATAACCCCAAAAGAAAGTTAAGGTTTATATCAATATAGTTTAATTACATTGTCCCCAAAAATAGAGGCCAACAAAGGCCAATATAAATCAAATAACAAGTTCCCCAAAAAAGAATGGTTAGTCACTATCCCCAAAATGTTACGTCACTCGGCAACCGAATGTCTAGACGACATCATCGGCGTGCCACTCAACTAGACGTTGCGGTTCTCCGACCGCCTCCTCGTGCTCCTCCTCGGGGAGACCAAAAACGGGACCTGAGTACCAAAGCAAAGGGTCAAACACGACGGTTTGGCAAACGGGTGAAAAGACATAATACTAAAGAAATTACCTTGGAAAAAACATTTAAACCTGTCAAGCAATAAGTTTCATAAAACAAGAGAAACATTTATTCACATACATATGCAATATAAAACATGTAAGGTATCCAAGGAAATGGGAAATAGACAAGATGGCAACCACACATAGCTAAGTCCTCTATCACCGAAGTGACATGAGCATATCGGGATGTTGTCTTAGTCACCGAAGTGAGCAGATGCAACATAAGTAACATATACATATACATACTATAATACGGGACGGGACCACGGTAGCGAACCGGGTATCGGGACAAGACCACGATAATAACCGGGTAGCGGGATCCAAACTGCAGCTGGCGGGACGGGAAAGGGTCTCCAAGTCGGTGGATCAAACCGGCAAGGAAAGCCAAGCTTAGTGGTGCCGACTCATAGGTCAAATCATGTAAAACAAGACATGTACTGTGAGACCCCGACCCGAGAGGCCCAGATTTGTGTTTTTGAGCTGTGTTTTAGCTCTAAGTGTGTTTAGTGGATTGTGGTTAAGTTGGGATTAGAATAGCTTTGTTATAGCTTTGGAAAATTTTGAGTGCCTTTGTGACTAGTGAGGCTCTTTGGGGGTTCCTTTTTATGACTTGCGTGTGCTTGGGGGTTTACTCGAGATTCTTTTGATTTGGTGTTCTATCCCGATTTGCTTATTTTGTTAATCCCTTCAACTTTCATGTTAATCCCGTTCCCATCCCGAATCCCGAAACTCGACTTTTATAGCTTCAAGGGCAAAACAGTCTTTTCACACTAAATTTGTACCCAATACTTGTTATTCCCAAAACCCGTGAAACATATATTTTTTGGAAACTAGATATTTCGACGATCATTTCTTCCTTCTTCGTCGATTTCATCCGAAGTCCCGAAAACCACTATTTCAGCCTTTCAAAGTTCTTAAGTGGTGGAGCCCATTTTCATTGGCTACAAGAACCCATCTCCCCTTTTTCCTTCTCCATTTTCCAGCACAAGAGAGGAGCCTAGGGTTTTCTTGCCTCCTTTCTTCTTCTTCTTGCTTTCCTTCACTGGATTTCCACCAAATCTTGCACCAACATCAAAATAGAGATCACCATTCTCTTCCTCTCCTTGAAGGCTTCCTATTGGTACCATTTTTGAAGAAATCTCTTCTCTCCAAGATCTTCATTTAGCTTGTCTTGTCCATTTGGAGAACCTATTGGTAAGATCTCTCCCTAATCTTTTAGATTTGTGTTCTTATGGTCCTTGAGAAGCTCCATTTTCATTATTAGGAGCTCTCTCTTCTTATTGCTTGGTTTGACCCATTTTAGGGTTGTTTTGGGGGTTTTCGTAGAGATTGTGTTCTTGGCTTGCAAGTGTGGTTAGAAGCTTGTTTTCCTTTGATTAAAGACCTAAGGTAAGTGGATGATTTGATACTTTTATCTTTGAATGAGTTTTGATAAAATGCATTTATGTTTTTACCTAATATTTTGTGATATTAATGGCTTGTTTAGACTTGAGATAAATGCACATTGGTGAATCTTGATAGCTTGTTCTATTCATGTATTAGATTGCTAATCAGGTTTAAGAAAGGAAAAGAAAAGATTGGAAAATGGAAAGAGCCACTGAACTGCTGTAACAAAATCTGGGTTCTGTTACGTAGTTCACGCGGTCGACCGGCCAAGGGGCGCGGTCGACCGGGCACACTGGAACAGGTCCCCTGTGGGACGACCTGCTGCACTACGGGAACCACTGTTCCGCAGTTCACGCGGTCGACCGGCCAAGGGGCACGGTCGACTGGCCACACAGAGGTCAGGTTCTCTGGAACCTGACCAAAGTACTGTTCACCATTTTAATTTACAACTCCCGGTCGACCTGGCCCTTGGTGTACCGGGTCGACCGGCCAAGGGCCAGGTCGACCGGCCCAACTGGAAAACCTGCTGAAAAATAGATTTTTACCGTATGATTAGATGGACTTTAGGTGGAACTTAGTGACCCTTTTGTGGACCCGTTTGACTTCTTGTGAGGATGGTCGAACCGACATTCCTCATGGTTAATCCGGTTGTATCGGTACTTAACCTAATTCAATCTTGAACGGTACGGAACGACGGGATATACTTTCTTTTATCTAAACGCGGAATTGGTTTGTTTGGGTATCGCGAATCCGTTTTCCTTTCGATGACTGAGTAGGTTGCAAGGTACTACTAGATTAATATTGTGCATAGGATCCCATCCCTATTATGTTTTGTTTATTTAAAATTCGATTAAAGTTTGAATACCTAAGGTGCATAAAGAGCCTGGAATGTCTCCAAACTCAAGGAGTACCAAGTGATCATTACAATCGACATACGGGGTCCTTATTCACTTGATTTATATTGAATCCCGATGATAGCCCGAATTTCTCGAATTATGATTTGTCTTGAATCCTGATGATAGCCCGAATTTCTCGAATTATGATTTAGCATTCCCGAAAGTATTGAAAGTGTATTTTAGCATTTTTGCTAGCCCGTTTATACATTGTGAGACCCCGACCCGAGAGGCCCAGATTAGTGTTTTTGAGCTATGTTTAGCTCTAAGTGTGTCTCGTGGTTTTTGGTTTAATCTGGATTTAAAATAACTTGTTATAGCTTTGAGATATTTTGAGTGTCTTGGTTTTAGTGTGGGGCCCTTTGGGGGTACCCTGTTTATGGCTTTTCGTGTACTTGAGGTTTGATCTTGGTTTTCTCGACTTGTATTTTAATCCCGATTTACTTGTTTTATATTGCCTTCAACTTTCATGTTGATCCCGTTCCCATCCCGAACCCCGAACTTGACTTTT
>QPKB01001181.1:0-12906 GCA_003546025.1 Camphora micrantha
GAGTGACTGGCTAACTCTCCAATTTCTTTCGAATTGGCTAATTCCAGCTAATCAAGCCTTAGTAGGTCACGCCCGCGACGCATCAAAAATAGGTTTTTCAGTTCGCCCTTTTATAGATTGAGGGATAGATTCAGAATCTGCAGTTGACCCTCATCCATTTGGTGATCATTAACCCATTTTTCTACCACATCCGGAGCCAACAACTAGCTCCAACATGTGTTAGCTTCCAATTCCAAGAGTTCCTTCATTTAGATCTTGACATCAACCTACTCCATATTAGATTTTCTGCCCACCCAGCATTTCAAACAGATAACTAACATTGGGATCCAGCTTCGCTGGGAATGGATTCTGTCCCTCCCAGTTGAGCTCTCGTTAACCCAACGCTTTATTGCCCCCCCAATTGGAAAAGGATGTTACTGTTTATCGAGATGGAATTATTGACTAATTCGCGTAACCAATGGATCGAACTCTCCCTACGCGCTATTGGATCAGTCGGTCCCCCCATCGCCAGTTGCTGCTCAGTGACCCAACATGCCCCTACCTCTACATCACAAGCCTCCCCCCCGGGAGGGAAAATGAGTTCCATTCTATGATTCCATCCCGGTCCGGGGCTCACCATCGCTAAAACCTCTCCTTTCGATTAGTCGAATTTTCTTAGACCAGTTAGTAGTTTCTCAAGCTCTTCAATGAATGACAAGGCAGGCCCCACATCTTGTCTTGATTCTTTATTCTAGTCGAGCGTCTTAAAAGCGCGTTATATTAATTTCTTCCATTTATATATGTAATTGTTGAGATCGTTGAGATCAGGCCTACGAGAGGTATTCAACAAGCGCCACTCAACTGCGCAAACTAAGCCCTCCATAGAAGTTCAAGGAAGTCAAGCTACATACTACTGGAAAGAGATGGGCTTTCTCCTTTCTATTTCTTGCGGGCTATTGATTTCGGGTTGAGACTTTGCTTGCTTACTTTCTATTGATTGCCCTTTGCTTGCTTACTTTCACACTTCCTTCAGTGAGCTACTTAAGGTAAGGGGCACTCCTAGCATAGATTACCATTCTAACCTGTCCTTGCTGGTAGATAGATGCGCTTAATTAGTTACCTGAATTCACTCCTCCCCGGAGAGAGGACTCTTGAATAAGTGGACTTCGCATTACGGTAAGCAAGCTTAGGACAGCTTTGAGAATTAGATAATCCTTAGCAGGCGAGAAACGGCTATCAACGGCTTGAGGAGGTAAGCCTATCAACGGCGTGAACCCGCATACTAGTTCTGTTCTAAGCCCGCTCCTGACGTGAGCGACTTAGACTGATTAGCTCCTATCGTATTCTATCTATTGGATTTGAACTGAGCCAAAGTCAACACAATTGCAGATAGATAAAATCACTTTCTTGGCTTGACCTGCCCGCCCGGCCTTTCCTTATTTGTTGAACTGAGCTCGATAGAGGAAAAGGCTGAATCCTGTCCTTTGAACATGGATGTGACCTCGAGTCAATGCCCTAAAACAAGAAACAGTAATTACAAGATTCCACAGATGCTCTCCTCAGTTTATCCGAGGATGGTCTAGATCGATGAAAAAAAAAAAAAAAGATAGCTATCTAGATGGGGATCTCCATGGATAGAGATCAAGTTGGTAGTACTCGATTGAGCCTCTTAGATGCGTCTATGCCAAAGTCAACACAATTATTGAAGAAAACCGGTGGAAGTGGCCGGCGGTTAGATCTTTCAATAGGGCTTGTTACACCCTCGAGTCCACTCAAGAACTACTTGACTGACTAGCGACAGGGAGATTTGAAAGACTGATGGAGGGCACACCCCCGGTCGTAACTACCGCTTGAACGGGAAATGGGGAAAGAAAGCAGGACGATCAATCCCTCGTAGGAGCTCGGAGAAAGATAGCTAGAATATATTCTATTATAAGGGGTGAAAGGCAGGTGAACTAGTCAAGAACGAGAGTCCGTAGTGCGCTTCAGAGAGTCTGAAATACCGGTGAAAGCTTCTTCAGGTAATGCAATTGCTCTATAGGCGGGTAGTTATCGCGGCTCAGGGCCGAGTGCGAAAGCAAGGTGCCATGCCAAGGAAAGACAATTCGTTTCAACCAAACGGACAACAGAACTCAAATCGATAAAAGGAATGCTTAGGCGGGAGGAGAAACTAAATATTACATATTCCCTCGGGTCAAATCCATGTTCCTAAGTCAAGATTAAGTGACGGCGAAGGATAAACTTCAACGATAGGATAGGCGGGGAACCACATCCGTCTACGAAACTAAGGTTGTTGCGAGGGTCTCGAGCTCATGAAGTTTTGAGTCACCTTCAATCCGGTAAGGGGAACAGGCTCAAGAGAAAGACGAAAGTCTCAATCAAATCAGTTCAAAATCAAAGAAAATCGAAAGAATAATGTACAACTCACATTGAGATGTTGCTTAGGAAACAAATCCCAGCTCATGAAGTTTTGAGCCACCTTCAATCCGGTAAGGGGAACAGGCTCAAGAGAAAGACGAAAGTCTCAATCAAATCAGTTCAAAATCAAAGAAAATCGAAAGAATAATGTACAACTCACATTGAGATGTTGCTTAGAAACAAATCCCGTTTGAATGATAGTTTCAGCAACAGGAAGACTAGAACTAGAATCAATCCCAGGAGAACGAACTGCTTATGGAACGAACTACGACGGAAGATTTTCTTATGAAATGGAAGATCTGGTGGATCCATTGATTATTCCATGAAAGATATAAAGAACCTGAGGCTTTCAAGCGAATTGGCATACTCACTGGATTGGACTGAAACCAGCCTATTTGAGAACTTTCGGGTCGGGGTGCAGCTCTAATGCGCAATCAATCAGTTGCTTGCACATTAGAGACTGAGGTAGTATTCCTCTAGAGAAGGAAAAGGAAAGCAAACAAGCTACAAGGGATGCCGTTAAGCAAGAGGAAGCGAAGCATGCCTGAGCTAACACAAGGCAAGAGCATATGAAGTTGACGTCTAAAAGGCAAATTGAAAGCATTTTCCGGCAGGCAACTAGTTACAAAGACCCAGAGGACCAAGGAAAGTCTAGTTTATTACTATTAAGAAACATGGCTTCTTCTGCGAGGATGCCTTTAAGCAACCAAAAGAGACCTTCAACTAGCAAGAAAGCTACCCGCCTAGATTTCTACTTACAAGTTGGGAGATTCCATTCACGAAGTATTCGATAAAGAGAATGCGAGTGAGAAGGACTTGGACAAGACAACGGATGACGCACTAATTGCACCTCCTGGTACTAAGAACTCGAGTGCCGATTGCTGCTACAGTGTTTTAAAAAGACAGTTATCGCTATTGTAGATTTATGAATTGACGGAATGGTGCTTTGTTGACACGTATGTTGATCTACCGCTGCTTTACACGTCCCTGGATAGGCACATTTTACCGGAAAGAGATAGACGGGCAGAAGATCAATGAAAAAAGACTAGCTAGCGTGAGCGGGAGGAGTCTACAACAAACCAATACTTATCCAATAAAATTGACAATTGCAACAGACTTGGACTGAGCAATTGAAGTGAAGACCTCAGGTCTAGGGGGCCCAATCATTGCATTTGAAAGCAGCGCTAGAAAGCCTATAAGAGCTGTAAACTCGTGATATAGGCACGTAAACGTAAAGAAGGGCGGAACCCCTTACTCATGGAACTACTAGCAGCTGGAGGGGCAGGATAGGCTAAGAAGCCAGGCAAGGCGGGAAGAGGGTGCGAGATAGATAGTTGTGTTATTCGTTGGATGGGACGGACTGACTTCCTTAAACAAGAGGCTGACTAGAAGATGGATATTGCGGAACGCTAAAAGGATAGCGATGGGTTTTGGAGGTCACATACCTTGGTTGCAGTGACATCGACACTGACGAGTCCTCTCATTTCCGCAGTCCCAACAAGACTAGCAGTAAGGGACGCAGAGGGTGCACTTGGAGAATTCGTTCCTAAGTCAACATCACGAGCAGGTCCTGCGGATATATAGCCGAGTGAATCTCGAAGCTTGCTCTCCCAAAGGAGCTTTCTAGCTACTGACCCCGTCGAGGACCCTTCCGGCCAAGCACATCCATCAACGAAGGTCGAATTCTAGCAGCGAATGAGAATAGGGGGTGTAGGATCAAAAGAGGAATTCGTTTAAGCAAGAGCGCAGATGAGCGAACTCCCTTAACCTATCGAGCAATGCATGTGCAACTACCGATTATTAGGGGCGCTCCTCTTTATTAGTTTAATTCACCACTCCGTAGGCTGCAATTTATGGATGCTAAGGAAGCCTATCGAGGTAGCTTGCTCTTTGATCGCTCGAACCGAGCTTTACTATGGATGAAAAGCCAATTCAGTCATCGGCGAGGGAACAAGTGCTACCAAGGCCAAGACCTGAAGGAGTACTACCATTCGCGATGAAAGAAGAAAAGATGCGAGCTGGAAGGACGACGAGAGATGATCGCTCGGAGGAGGTAGCGGCACTAATTAGACGGGAGAGCCTTTGAGAGGGGGACCAGGGCCAAGCTGAGCTTATAAACATATGCGGCATGGTTAAATAATGGAGAGCATTCCACTCGTGTGTTTGGCGTGGATCATAGAGGCGGATTTACCGTGGGATGGATTCCCAAAGGTTTTTATGACCTTGCCTAAGAGTAGTGCGCTTAGCGTGGGAAAGATCCTCTTTACGGCGAAGGTAGGAAATCGATCGGATGCTAGGGAGCGGATAAATTCCTTTGACCTGAAGAAACACCCTTCAGTTTTTCGAATTGCTAAACAACATCGGATGACGCCGACACGGAAGGAAGCAAGAAATTCATCCCACTTTTTGTTCTCAAAGGCAGGCGCTTAGGGTACTGCTGTGTGAAAACCTCTAATCTTCGCCCATCAATTTAGACCGGCCACTGACCTATCGGACGCTTTTCAGACAGAAGTCGTCATTTTTATGTTTAGAGGTCGTTCTGCAAGGTACCGAAGTCATTCGATCGGGGAGAAAGCACACACGATCCATATATAGATGAATAGTACCAGTGGAGTCGGACGGTGCTAGTGCTCTCACTTACGAAAAAAGGGGCTCCTGCATCAGAAAGAAGAGCGGCACCTCAACCAGCCACAGCCGCATTAGCAGTTCGCGTGGAATCAGACTAAACCAAGGTCAAGGAAGACTGAGGTGACCAAATCGAGGACGATGAGCTATTCAATTCAGACGACAATTTCAACAAGGACGGGGTTTTCATCCCAAAGAAGAAGAGCTAGAGGTGAGTGAGCCGACCACCGCTTATCCAATTAATTGCCAATTGCGGCAACAGACTCGAACCGATCGTTTGGAGTGAAGGCCAATATGGGCAAAAGGCTTTAAGTTGTCGACCGCAGACGAGGCTAAGATCTATCGCGAATTCAAAGCCGGGAACAAAGCGGGGAGATATATTAAAATAAAGGAATTTTTGGATGGATTGACTACCAATGATACAGGTAAAGTAAAGGATTGCTTTGCTTTCTAAATAAAGCTCTTTCGCGCTTTATTTAGAATTAGAGTAAGGGCATGCTAAGACATTCCTTTTCTTGCTTTCGACAGGAGAAAGAAGATTACGCCAATGCCAATTGCCAATGATATAGAGTTTATAGCGATTACAACTAACAAGGGCAGGAGATGAATTAAGTACTGCAACTGCTGAAGAGAGATCAGAGCTAGTACTAGAGGAAGCGATAGCGGACAAAAGAGCTCAGAGAGCAGTGCAGCTAAGCGGGAAGATCTGTAATCTATTTGAAAGAGCACATCGCAACGGTATATTGCACATACTGATTGATTGATTGTATAGATTGAGTCTCAATTAGAGAGACTTATGATCTATCTATAGTACCCCCGCCGATGATACTTTCCAGCTCGAGGCTAGAAGCTACCAACACTTTAATACAAACACTGAAATCGGAATTCGTGGAGGGACGGCCCGAGGCCTTCCAGAAGAGAAGATTGATGAACGATTAAGTGAGACTTTGCCTTAGAGACCAATGAAATGCGACCGAGAAGCTTTATTACACAAAAGTTCTTTGAACAAGCAGATTTCAGGTCTGAATGGAAGGAGGCAGAGGCGACTGATCTTCCTAAAGGAGTAGTCGATCCGGAGACCTTGTGTGATCAACACGAAAGGTATATGACAAAACAGGAGTGGGTTTCCAGCTACTCTAGAGAAACATGTTGTTTTGTGGACAGTCGATTTATTCTATTAACCTGGAGGGTGGAAAAATAAGGTAGCCGTAAGGAGGGGAACCACGACTGTGGCTTCTATGTTTTCTCCTTCTCTAATCTTCATGATATGTTCAAGGGGGATATCAAACCTTTATTTTGGAAAGAAAGATGGCATCCAAACTTTAACCCCAGAACTGCGCGCCTGACGTTGGCTCAGGTGTGGGTTCAGCTTCCGGGGTTGTTTCTCGATTATTGGAAAGAACATCTAATTATGGGCATCGGAGATCAAATTGGTGAAGCTTTGAAAGTGGATCATCTCACTCCTGGAAAGATGAGGGGTCAGTATGCGCTTGTTTGTGTTAATATTGATCTCTCGAAACCCTGGGTGAAAGGGATTCATCTTGGAGTTGGGAACGGTAAGTATTGGCAACCCTTTCGATATGAAGCAGTGCCAATAGTGTGTTTCTGCTGTGGAAGGATCGGGCACAATGAAGAAAGCTATCCTGAAAGAGTTAGTGAGAAGACAAATGAGGAATCGGAGGGTGATGCAAGCGATGTTGCTGCAACTGATCCAACCTTCACAAGAAGAGAAGGCAAGCGCCTGTCCAAGGTGACATTCCTGCTCCATCATAGGAGGATGAATACGGGTCCTGGATTCTGGCGAAGCGTAGGCGAAGGAAGAAATCGGGAATGCGAGCAATAACCAAAATCAATCTCAGAGTAACCAAAAGCAGAAGCCGAACCCTCGTGACGTGACCGGTCTGGTTTAGGCAAAAATTCTGGCGCCAATCAAAGTGGCCGGCGACCGGAAAACAGAAACACGGGAAAGGGCAAGGCCAACAAACACGCGATCTTCTGTAACAGAAGCTAACATGGATGTTCCACCGAGGTTCGAAGGTCACGATCATCGGAGCAATCAACGGAGTGTTTCCTTCATTAATGGGATAAATCCCTTATTCGAAGGTAATGTCTCTGGGGTTTCTATTGGCGACACTTCGAAAGCTCATGAAGTTTCAAACCTTCTGCTTTCGATAAGTATATTGGGTGCAATAAAAGAAGGTTCGGTTGACGTGCAGAATAAGGCTACTGAAGAAAAGGCAACTGCTGAAGTGATTTCTCAATCAAAAGAGAGAGTTCCTGAATTTTCGGAGATGGAGGTAGAGAATCCCCATGTTGAAAATAAACACGTTACCATTATAGATGGAAAAGAAGTCTCTGACCCCACCAGCTCCACGGGTGTTGCTGATGCGGATATGCTGATTGTACCTCAATCAAATCCTCAGACTGATGGGGCCCATGAGTCGTCCTTAACAATGCATGTGGTCAATGAGAGGCCTGAGGAGTCATCAACAGATATTATGATGGAAGGCACCCACACTGGTCCAGACTACGTGCATGGAGTTTCTGAAACCCAAATATCTGGAAAGTAAGTGACTAACTTGATGATTTCGAATGAGGGAAAAAGGGCAGTTAACCCCACATTGGTGAATGGAGATGTAGGTAGCGCTGGCGGCAAGAAAAGTTTGCCTCAAACTGTCGCGGAAGCAAAGCTGAGAAAGCCAAGCCCGTTGGTGGAATTTTAAGAAGCATAATTCGACCTCCAAATCAGGTGAAAAATCCAAGGCGAAGATGGCCGCATGGCCAAGAATGGAGACTCTCATATTAGTTCCAAATGAAGGTGTTCTTATGGAATTCGAGAGGGGCGGGCGGACCCTCTTTTATTGTTGCCATGAAGGAATTCCGTAAGAAACACAACTCGGAGATAATGGTGATTGCTGAAACTCGGACTTCGGAAGCAAACGCAATGAGGCAGCTTTGGAAGCTCCGTTTGCACGATCATTGCATTTGTATTCATCTGGAAGGAAGAGCTAGTGGTATTTGGCTTTGCTGGACTGACAAGGTACAGATTTCTGAACCCCTTTTCATATCTAAGCAAGAACATGAATGGTTACTCTCTGGGGTTTATGCAAGTCCCCAATATCTCCGACGGAGATTATTGTGGGAGGAGTTTCAAAATATTGCAGGTGAATGGAGTGGTCCGTGGATGGCGGTCGGCAATTTTAATTCCATCACTACTTCATCTGAAGAGTGCGGAGGTTCACGTACTTTTCCCTCACTTGCTTCAAATGAGTTCAAGGAGACTATTGCCCAATGCAACTTCTTGGACCTCGGCTTCTCTAGTTCAAACTTTACTTGGACCAATAGCCAATTTGGTGGTGGTTATATAGCAGAGCGCCTGGATAGGGCTCTTGCTAATGGTGACTGGAGAGTCAAGTTTAGTGATGCTACGGTGAATCATCTCGCTAGAGCGAAATCAGATCACAATCCTTTACTTATCTCGACTGCCCCAGACCCTAGTCCTCGAAGGCTCCCTTTCAGGTTCCATGAATTTTTTTTAAGGCACCATCTATTGTGAAAAGCTTGGCACAATCATTCCCCGATGCCTTCTAACCTGAGACTTTCCCTAAATCTGGACAGGACAGCTCCAGAATTCAGAAGATGGAACCATACGGGGGAATCTAGACCTGAATATTTATAAAGCTCTGACAAGATTACAGGCTTTACAGGTGGAGATTGATAATGCATCCAGGCCCAATCTGGCGAAACTAAAAGAAGAGGCTGAAGTGCGCAAATACTATAATGAATGCCTACTCCAAAAAGAAATTCTTTTGAGGCAAAAGTCTCGGGTTGATTGGCTTAAGAAAGGGGATCGGAATACCAAGTTTTTCCATCTCCAAACCCTTAACCGCAGAAGCAGGAATCGTTTATCACAATTGAGGCTTGATGATGGCTCAACAGTTTATGGGCGGCAAAACATTCAGAATGAAACAGTTGCCTATTTTCATAATCTGTACAAGTCGGAGAATCCTAGATTACGGGCCAAGCTGATGGGAGTTATTCCTAGACTGGTCACAGATGAGGAAAATGAGAGATTTATTTCCATGCCAGAAGAAAGCGAAATAAAAAAGTGTTCTCAATGCCCAATTCAAAAGCACCGGGACCTGATCTGATGGATTTTCAGCTTCCTTTTTCAAATCCTTTTGGGCCACTGTTGGAGCTGATGTGGTAGATGTTATACAGGACTTCTTTTCCTCTGGGACCATGCCTAGAGGTCTCAATCATACCTTCATTGCCCTTATCCCCAAAGGTGAAGGTTCCTCTCGCTTATCACAATTTCGTCCCATTAGTTTATGTAATGTTGTTTATAAGGCCATTTCCAAGATTATGACTAACCGGCCGAAAAGGTGCTTCCAAAGATTGTTTCCTCTAATCAGGGTGCTTTTGTTTCGGGACGGAAGCTCCACCATCAAGCAATCCTTGCACAAGAGCTGGTTCATGTTTTGCATAAATCAAAGGCCAGGGATGGGTATGTGGCAGTTAAGGTGGATATGCGACAAGCATATGATCGGATAGAATGGGTTTTCATTGAGGAAACCTTAAAGAAGCTGGGGTTTCATTCTACCTTCATTGGCTGGATTATGGAGTGTGTGACAACTCCAACTTTTTCTACCTTGATTAATGGAGAACCCTCCCAAAGTTTCAAGAGCTCGAGGGGACTTCGGCAGGGTGACCCACTTTCCCCTTTACTTTATGTTCTTGGTATGGATGTATTCTCAAGATATCTGTTGGAATTGGCCTCAAGAAATACAATCAGAGGTATTAAAGTAGACCGAGTGGCAACCCCTGTCACACATCTGCTTTATGCAGATGACTGCATTCTATTTTTTAAAAATGCCACTGGTGTTATTAAAAGAGCTTCAAAGGCCCTCAACCTGTTTTGCAGAGCCTCAGGTCAGTTGGTGAACTTTACTAAGTCACATTCCTACTTCAGTCCTCACGCCCCAGCTTGGCTTAAAAGAAGACATGGTAGGATTTTGGGCATGAATGAAGGTACTTTCCCCTTCAAGTACCTGGGTATTCCCTTAAAAGTAGGCTGCCTTAACAAGGAAGACTGTAGACCCCTGGTGGATCGGTTCAGTGGGAGACTACAGGGATGGAAATCCTATTTTTTATCCATTCAATAAGAAGAATGTTATTGAATGGAAGAAAACCCTTTGTTGTGTTACCCGGAAACAATCCGTCCTTCGGTGGGTTTGAGTCATTCTCAAGCGACGTATCAATGTCCTGCAGCCAGGCCCACCACCCAGGGGAAGCAAAGAGATCCGCAGGAAAAGCGGGAACTCACTTCTCGATAGCAGTTCTCGCAGCTGGTGGGATGGGGCTATGTAGCGCTAATGGACCAGACCAAGTGTCATCATATGGCCCGGCCCGTCCTTGGAAGAAGAATGAGGAGCGTGTGAACCATGTTACTAAGTAGGTAGAATTCCTATGGCCCGGCCCCAATCAATCCAACGTCGAACAGGGAACGACCGTCGAGGCCTTCCTCATTGAGCAGCCAGATGGATATACCAATTCTCATAGGTCTCGGCCAGAAAACTAGTCGCAGAGGAGACTAGTCTTAGTCCGGTGGACGGTAACATGGTTGGGTGTTATCCCATACCATGGGGGTGCAGAAAGACCGGCGATGGTTATGCGCTGCCTACTTTCTTTTATATGATGGGTCAACCATTAGGGTCACTTGGGTCTTGGCCCGCTTTTGCGCTTTGTCACCATTTGGTGATTCAGTTTTGCGCACAACGGGCGTATGGGACCTTTGGTTTCAAGGATTATGCTCTTTTCGGTGATGACGTGTGCATCACTGATGAGAAGATGGCGAAAGAATAGTCTTCCCTTGTGTGCGCGTTAGGAGTCAAGATTTCCTAGGAAAAATCCTTGGTCTCCTATACGGGCGCATTTGAGATGGCTAATTGCTTTATGGTCGACAAAGGGAATGTGGACCTCAGTCCTATTTCTGCTAAGTCTATTTGATCAGTGTTTGTGTCGTCTTCGTTACTTTACTACCTTCCCGGGTTTCGGAGTACCATCCTGTACGGTGGTCTTAGACCTTTCGCATACTAGGTGCGGGTTCTCGGGCGCTATCCCAGTGTACTCGGCCCAGAAAGGGGAGATGGTTTTGTCATGCGGTTATTCAGACGTTGCCAATAGGTAGTTGTTTTCCTCTTCCTTTCTTATTTGGAAAAGAAGATAGAGCTAGAAAGCTGAAAGGAGAGGAACTACTTGAATGAAAGACAGCCACGAAAGAGCGTATTATTAGTGGTCCGTACCGTACTAGAAGGCTTGGCTTTCGTAAGAAATAGATATTCCTATTCCTTTCCGTGTCTTAGGGAGCGGAAAAGGAAGCTTGACAGAAAGGAGAGTAGGTTACCAACTAATCTCTAATAAAGCAAGGAAGGAGAGGGAGATTCAGAAGGCTAGCTAGCAACGGCAATAGTCTCCCTAGAAGGCGGCTTTTAAGGCAGCTATAAAGGAGTAAGGCACGTAAGCAAGGCTATCTTACGCTTAGCCTTCTATTATAAAAAGTCCCTGAAAGGGGCACGTAAGTGGTTTGTCACTTTTAGGTACGAACATAGCTTGAAGCGAAGGGACGAAGACTAACAATATATAAGGGGGAGAGGGACCCTTCCCTAAGGGGCCCGAGAGGAACGGTCTTGTCTTCATGAGCTGTTGTCGGTCAAGTCAAGTCAGGACTAACCGCTTCTAATGAGACCTTGGGGGAGGTTGGGCACCGGACGGTGGAGGTACCCGTGCTCTAGGTCCTCAAGTTGACCATTAACGGGTCCTTAGTCATCTATTTGTCCAGGCGAAGCATTAAGGGAGACAGATGAGTTCCGCTCGGGCCTCTCACCGGAGAGTTCCTTCGCGTCACTCCCTTGATTGGCTTAAGAGTGGTACCAAGGTTCATTCAATCTATTTTGTCTTTCAAAAATCCTGTGCAAACTTCATGTGTGGTTTATGCGTCCCTTTCTTAAGGGGCCCTTTAGTATCTATCTCTATTCATAAGTGGAAGCCCTTCGCTCCACTTCCTTGCTTGAACTGGAGAAAGATGCACAAATAAGGGCGACGAGAGATGCCGCCTCGCTCATGAAGCACTACTTTGGTTTTTCGGAGAAAATCCTTTATATTATATATATACGCAAAATCTCTCATTTTGCTTTTGCGTATATATAACTCGACTGACCATTCATTTACTAAGTCAAAATGACAAATTTTGCTTATTAGCCCTGGATGTGGAGCACGAACGCTATCTCAGTACTTTAAGAAGAGCCAACGGAATGCATTCCCATTATATAGGGACAGAATGAGAGGTGACATACCTCGACCGGGGAAGAAGAGATGGGTAACCATTACTTGACGATAGGGATAGGAGCTCAAATGCTAACCCGGCAAAGGGATTTCCAACATCAGAATATGAAGCAAGTGCAGGAAGAGCAGATTATCTGGCATTGCCAAAGAATGAGCCGAAGCTAACAGGCTTTGTAGTTGACCTCTGAACCAGAACTTATTGACTAACTAGGGATTCCTCAAAGCCGATAAGACCACGCAACAGCAACAAAAGGCATTTTCTTTAAAAGAAGCCCTGATTACCTTGAAAACAAGGCCCTTCAACTCTACGCTATTTAGCCCGACTCCTTATCCTTTCCAGAAGTGCAGCCCAGAAGACTCATTCGTTCTGCTTCCTTTTCGTTGAGCTATTGACTCATGCCTGGTAGTAAGCCTTGGCACTTTCACTGGTATGGAAACCATTTCCCACTATAGACCATATCCCGGATAGAAGAAGCGGACTATGACCAGAACAGCAAAAAGTAGGGAAACCAACCTCAGAATGGAATCTTCTTCTTCTTC
>QPKB01001182.1:0-12892 GCA_003546025.1 Camphora micrantha
AAAAAAATGAAAGAAGAAAGTTTGTTCAAAAGCTCAGTCCATCATAGTCTTCAACCAAAGACTAAGGTCCTCGAGCAGACTCTTGGCCTCAGCCTCCAAAGCTTCCAGGCCACGCTTCTTCAAGATGCGCCATAAAATGCGGCAGAAAACCGCGATCCATCTTCAGCACGGGGAATTCCTCCCAAAGAAGTTGCATCGCTCATTGTCCTGAGTCTTATCATTCGGAGATTCCCTCAACCTCTTCCCACTGCCTATTGACGGCCGCGTTGGAAGATTTGGGCAGAATCGGCGAGGTGCATCAGTAAACAGGCCCTTACCCTTTGTTCGTCTGGCAGCGAACCACCATGCAAAGTCAGAAATGAAGAAGATCAAACACAAATGACAGAATTTTTTGCTATAAAAAAAAATCCTACGAAATTTTTGGCATGGCTTTCGGGGCAATTTCGAAGAAAAGGGAGGACCCGAAAAAGAAAGAAGCTTGAAGATGAGCTCAACATTGCTGCGGGCTCAACATTGCTGCAAGCTCCAAAAATCCCAAGACTTGCAAGAAAATTCGAGGTATGCATCATCATGCTCCCATTCCATTTACCAAAAATCATGCATAAAAATCATCATGCATTTAGATGCTAGGAAAACTTTGACAAAAGTTTTGACCAATTCCAACCCAATTTGGTCAAACCAATCAAACTTTGTCTAAGTCAAAATCCATGTTGACTTGACCTAGAAATTCTAGCCTTTTATCTTGATGCATTAAAAAAAAAAAAAAAAAAAAGAAAGAATGCATGATCATCTTGAATTGCATAAACCTCATATCATGGTGAGCAAAAAAAAAAGAAAAAGAAAGAAAAAAAAAACCTCTTCAAAAAAAAAAAAAAAAAGGGGTTGGCCCATGGGAACGTGGCCCACAGGCCACGTGGCTGTACGGGCCAGGTCCGTACGGACCTGTCCGTACAGCAAAAAAAAAAAAAACAAAAAAAAGAAAAAAAAAAGAGAACTTAAAAAAAGAAAAACAAAAAAACGTGTACAAAAAGAAGAGGAAAGAAAAACACGTGAAAAAAAAGAGAAAAAAAAAAGAAAAGAAAAAAGAAAAAAAAGAAGAGGAAACTTTTCTACATCTACATGGAGTTTTTCTTGGAAAAAGAAGACCTACTTGAAGCCATGGAGAAGAAGAAGAAGAAACTTGAAGATCCTCGAGAAATATCTTGGAGCACTCTTGAAGGTTTTTGCAAAAAGAAAGCAAACAAGAGAAGAAACCCATCTCCATTGCTTTTATAGAAAAGGCAAACCAAAAGAGGAAAGGAGGAGAAAAGCAAGGAGGTAAGTGCTAAAAATTAGCAAACTTCTAAAAGAAAAGGAGATTTGAGATATTCTCTCCTAAAGAGGAGATTCTTGAGAAATTCTCTCCAAAAAGAAAGGGGATTTGAGAAACTTTGAGAAAAATCTCTCCCAAAATCAAGGAAACTTGAGAGATTCTCTCCAAGTAAGGATATTTTTAGATATTCTCTACACAAAAGGGATATTTTTAGATATTCCTTACAAAATGACATCACATGAGATCTAAGCCATTTTTAAAAAGCTTAAGGTCCCATGGGTTAGCCCATATGAGCCAGGTTTGACCACCTAGGCACTAAAAGTGGCTTTTAGTCAAAATTTCTCTTACCAAGAGTATACAAAAAATGGTTCCATGCCTCTCTTGAGTTGATTGAACCATACAAAAAATTCCAAGCTTCATGGGCTTCCAAAAGAAACCAAACCATCCAACCCCATGCACCAAATCAAGCCACAATCTTGAAATTGACATTCCACAAAAACCAAACCACTCCAATGGACCCAAAATTGTCCCAAAGAGTGACCAAAAACCAAACCATGGTCCCTAACTTGCCACATACAGCTTGTTAGGTCACAAGACCGAAACCAAAAACCGAAATCCCGACCCCCTAACTCGCCACATACAGCCTGTTAGGTCACAAGGTCAAAAACCAAAAACCTTCTTAACCGCCTAATGTGCCACATAAAGCCTTTAGGTTCACAAGGTTAAAAGGAAAACCCAAAACCAAAAACCCATATCCAATGTCATTTCAAAATCCTTGCCTTGAGACGGTACATGACCCCTCTCATTACCGCGAAATCCCTTGGAAGCTCAAAAAGCAACTCCATCAAAAGAAAAAACGCTCAAGACTCTTGGTCAAGCAAGAAGATCTCTTCAAATTCTCTTCGAGGCACACCGACTGCTAGAGCCGCGCACCTCGTCGCTGTACCTCGAGGGGGCATTTGTTGACACCAAAAATGTCACTATGTCCCTTCAACACCAAAAGCTACATGGAGCCACATCCTGCCATAAATAGGAAGGCGCCACTTCAAGCACCAGATCTTGTCAGAATCAAACAAAAACTGCAAGATCCTTCAAAGCAGCCAAAAGAGGGTACACATGAAGTTTTCGGGCCATTTCGACATCATTTGGCCTAACTTCACTCCTCGACAGCCAGACAGGAGCTCCCAGCAGCGACAGTGTCGAAGACATCAAAACTTCGATCAGAGCCTACGGATGGTCTCAGAATACCTCCAAAAGGCCCCCTGCCAAAATTCAAGTCAAACGGACGACGTTTGACCCTTCATCAACTCTCGGGAAGCAAAAACAGGCCTACCGGCGGCGGAGCACCCCGGAATCATGGCATCCAAATTGGAGCTAATGGATCATCTCTCAAAATGACTCCAATAGGTCCCCTGTCAAGTTTTAGGTCAAACGGACATCGTTTGGCCTAGTTTCAAAGCTCGGCATTTTCCTCGATGTGAAATCAAGCGAGCATTTGCGGACCCCAAAAGGCTTCAAAAGACTCAAACCAAAGCCCATGGTTGGTCTTACTTACTACTCAGGAGGCTCCCTGTCAAATTTCAGGTCAATCGGACATCGGTTGACCACAAGTCAAAGCTCGGCATTTCTCTCATGGCGAATTAAGGCGAGATTTGCGGGACCCAATACGGCTTCAAAACTCAAAACCAAAGCCTATGGGTGGTCCTATCTACTGTTCAAGAAGCTCACGTCAAATTTCAGGTCATTCCGACATCGTTTGGCCTAGTTTCAATGCTTGACAAAAAATCGGCAATACCGCACAACAAAGTCTTCGGCTTTCCAGAAAAATAGGAAACTTTGTGCTCCGATTTGGCATGGCTTCTCGTCGGATTTTCTTCAAGAGAATCAGGCCAATAAATGAGGGGAAATGTCAGAAAAAATACAGAGAAAAAAGATGAAAAAAGATCGAAAAACGGCGAAGAAAACGGCGACCGAACGGCGGCCTAGAAATGGCCCAAAAGCCCATTGGTCGCCGGCGACTTGGCCCATGGTCGCCGGCGAATGGGCCCACACCCCAAGGACCTCCCTTCTTCTACCAACATGGCTAAAACGTGGCTTTTCAGCCCGTTTACTTAGCTTTTTATCGGATATAAGACCTTCTCTTGGTCTTTGTCCTTTAAAAATCTGAGGTTAAAAAGCCAACCAAGAATCCAGCATCGTGTTCTCATCTGCATGGACGAGGAGGAGCCCATACATGGACTCGCGACCGTCGATCTGAACGTGTCCCCACAATCGAATGAGAAGTCAGATTCCTTTTCTTGATTTCTATTGTACTTTTATTTTCTTTTTAGAGACAAAAATCACAATTCTTGTCTTTCATGATAGATAAGATTTGTAAATCGCCTTTTACGGCAAACAAATGAAATCGCCTTTCACGGCATATAAAAAAAAAACTTTGTCTCTTTTTCTTAAAATATGTGTGCAATGGAAAACTAAAAAAAGTTTCTTTCCCCTTTCTATTTGTGAAGGTGGATCTTCGGATCACCGTTTCTAATTCCAAGTAGAGAAAGTGAAATTGGCATACCCGTACAAAAAAAAAAAAAAAAGATGTTGATACCCTTTATCTTTTCTTCTCCTCCCCTCCGCCGTACCCCGAAAGACCCAGGGCGGAGGCAGCGGGAGAGAGGGAAAAATCGGGTCCATCATTCCTCTCCCTCCAAATCGGAAGAAATGGACAGGCGCCGACCTCCCTACAAAACCGAGGAATCTGGAGGAGACAAATTTTTGGAGAACAAGCGCCTCCTGTCTTTGTAGGGTGTCTTACTCAGGCTCCTAGGTCTTCGAACGCTGCCAGGGCTCTCTCCTCTATCTCCGTTATTCCCCCGAGTTCTGTCGACAAGAAGGGAAGGAGGTCGGTCAGGGATAGAGGGCCCAGTTGGGAGGGCCCAAATAAAAGAAACTCGTGGCAATTCAGCCAAAGAGGCCAGGGAGAGGCTGCATCCGAGGAAAAGGCCCCGGGCAGAGCGCTTGGAGGGAACGGGCCCCGAATTGCCCCCAGGGTTTCGATCAATTTGGCCGCCTCCATTCAGGCCATACCTCCAACTGGAGCCTGGCAGGCCGTTCAATATGAAGATCGGCAGGCAGGCAGTTCCGCGTGATAGTGGTGCTTTGCAGAGCCTGTGCCTTCCCTAAGGACATGGAGAGGCACACTACAGCCGAAAACGCGCAGTTACTGATGACTTCGCTGCAGCACTCCATTTCGGTAGTCTCAATTCTGTAAGCTTCGGCCGAGCATCTGATTTTTGATTTTTACAGGTTTCTTATATATATATGCTTCTATTTGCAGAATTTCTAGAGGCTTCAAGTTGTTCTGAACAGAACCCTTGAGGAGGGCTCCAGGGTTTCCCAGCTTGAGAGGGAGAAGAAGGAACTCGAAGCGCGTCTTCAGGAGAGCCGCGGGAGTTGAAGGCGGTTGATGCGAAGAAGGCTAAGCTTCAGCGCAGGTGGACTTGATAGTGGTTGATCTTTTCCAAACTGCGAGCAAGACCTTCGAGTTGAGGGGGGAGTTGCATAGCTAAGGAGAGGAGTTGGCAGAGCTTGAGGCCGGGCTGGAATCGATGAAAAAAGAGAGAGTGGATCTCATCTCTTCGGCCAAGGCCGAGGCCGATTCTGCCCTCCTGGAAGGGTAGCGGACGCGAAGAAAAAATACATATGGGTCAGAATTAAAAAGCTGATGCCCGAAGTTGTTTCATCTCGGCTGTCGGGCCGTACTCAAGGAGATGGGGTTTCCTGCGGATCACCCCTGTACAAGAACCGCGCCGAGTTCAAGACCTACGTGTTCGCGCCTGAGCCCTTCTTGCCCCTGCTCCTATTAAGGCTCCTCTCCAACCTCTTCCTCCTCCGCCTGAGACCCCTGGTTGGCATTTTTGAATGCCTCTTGTTCCCCCGACTTCTTCCGATTGGCGATTCTGAAAGCAGCCAGGTATTGAAGTAGCTGGAGCTCTTTGATGTAGTTTTTCTTCTTTGTTGAACTTGCAATGATTTGTATGGCAAGTTTTATTCATTAATACAATTGCTCCCTTCCAATTTGCAATCTCTTTTCTAAGCTTGTTGCCTGATAATCAAATCTTACACGGGTTTCTGACTGGGATAAACACACTCCTGATTCTGTCTGTAACTCAGGGAAAGGAACCATAATAAAATATCCAAGTTTTCAAGACTGTCGCTGAAAGTTTAAATTATTTCCTTATGCAAGTGGTTTAATTATAAAACACTCTCAAGGTATCCGCCAAGTTCTGGACAAGGCTTTTAGGCATAGCTGTTTTTTGTAGCCCGAGCTTTATAATTGACTTGGCACCTGAATAATAAGTTGGTTCAGTAACCGAGCTGAGCTGATTCCTAACGAGCACGATGATGGCTGGTTTTGTAACCGAGCCTGAATAGCAGTTGGTTCCGTAATCGAGCTGGAGCTGGTTCCTTAACCGAGCTCGAGTGATGGCTGTTCTGTAACGAGCTTGAATAGCAGCTGGTTCAGCTCGAGTGATGGCTGATTCCGCATAACCGAGCCTGAATAGTAGCGGTCCCTATAACCGGCTGGGGCTGGTTCCTTAACCGAGCTTGAGTGATGCTGGTTTCGTAACGAGCTGAATAGCAGTTTTCCGTAACCGAGTGGAGCTGGTTCCTTAACCGAGCTCGATGATGCTGTTCGTAACCGAGCCTGAATAACAGTTGGTTCCGTAACTCGACCGGCTGGAGCTGGTTTCCTTAACCGAGCTCTAGTGGATGGCTGGTTCCCGTAACCGAGCCTAAATAACAACTGGTTCTATAACCGAGCTGGAATACTAAGTGCCACCCAACTGCTGATGACTCTTAAGCTTTTGTTACTTGGCGAGAAACAGAGCGCTTCCTCCGCTGATTTAATTTTTATTGATCCCATAGATGAGTACAATTCAGAAATAATATTTTTTGAGGCGCATGGCATTCCACGGGCGTGGCAACTTCCCACCGTCCATGTCCTCAAGCTTATAAGTAGACTGTCCAGCGGCCGAAACCACTTTGAATGGTCCGTGCCAATTCGGTGCCAGCTTTTCTTCATTGGGACTCCTATCTGCAGGGAGTGTCTTCTTCAAGACCAGTTCTGCAACAGAGAACTTCCTTTCCTTGACTCTTTGATTATATCCTTTGGCCAGTTGCTGCCGGTAGGGAAGTTAGGCGGATGCAGCGTCCTCCCTCGTTCTTTTACCCGGTTCAAGTTCCTTGGCCAGATTCACTTCATTCTGTCCTTGGTTCGAAGAGATCCGACCTCAAGGTTAGAAGACACGATCTCAAGAGAATCACGGCCTCCATTCCATAAGCTTAAGGAGAAAGGTGTTGCCGAGTAGAGCGTCTTAGTGTAGTCTTGTATTGCCTAGAGGACACTTGGCAGCTCTTCCACCCATCTCCTTTAGCCCTGTCCAACCTCTTCTTGAGTCCATCCAGTATGACTTTTGTTCGAGATTTCAGCCTGTCCATTGCTCTGTGGGATAGGCTAAAGAGTTGAATAATATTTCTGATACTGAGTCCTAACAAAAAGTTCCTGAATAAATTTGGAGTCGACTGGTTCCGTTATCGAGACCAGAGTTCTGGGGAACTCCAAATCTAGAGATTATATTTTTCACACGCACGAAGCCTCTCGTATCACGTTCGGTGATGAGAAGATAACGCCTTGGCTTCTATCCATTTAGTGAAAAGTAATCGTGTGGCCACTATTACACCACGCTTTTATTCCCTAGGGCTCGGTGAGAGGTCCCACCAATGTCTCAGTCCTCACTTGGCGAAGGCCATGACTGGAGAGTGACGCTGAGGTCCTCCGGCCGAGTGAGGATGAGTGGTGAGGAATTTAGGCACTTATCGTACTTTTTTCCTGGCATACATATTCTGCTGGCATCTTTTGCATGTAAGGCCCACCAGTAGCCTGGGCTGATGGCTCATTATGCAGTGACCAACCTCCGATGTGCTTCCGCAAATGCCCTCGTGGAGTTCATAGAGGAAGTCTTCAAACTTTGCTATGGATGAACGCACTGGAAGTACAGGCCGCGTATGACTTTCTTTAGAGTTTGCCTTCTAGGACAACCAGAACCGAGCTGCTTTTAGCCTGATTTTTGCAGGCTTCAATCTTGTCTTCAGGAAGTCGGTCGTTCTTCAGGACGCACGCATGATAAGGTCCATCCAGATCGGACCGAGATCAGTGCACAAGACTTGCCGTGGCAAAGGGAGCTCTATACTCGGTATTTCCAGCATCCCTATCTCGATTGTTCTTTTGTTCCGGCCTTCACAGCCAAGCTAGGTTAGCGAGAGCGTCAGATGGGAGTTAGATTCTCTGCCAATCCGTTTGATCTCGGCTCTTGGAACTGCTAGGAGGAGCTGCTTCGGTGGATCAGAGTAGGCCGCCATCTTGCATCGTGAGCTTGGTAAGTCTCCGCTGAGCTGACTTGTCACTAATGAGAGTCGCTGAGACTACTAGTTGCTGTGCCCCAGGATCTTAGCGCTGCCAGTCCCGCGATTAGAGCCCTTCGTACTCGGCTTCATTTATTAGATGCCCCTGAAGCCAATATTAAGGCTTGTTCGTAACAAGGCCCTTTGAGATATGAGGACTATGCCAGTGCAGACCTTTTTATGTTAACGGATCCATCAACGAAAATCTTCCATATGTTGAGTCCCGAGGAACTGGTTCCAAAGATTTCTCGTTGGCTCGTTTTTGTGATTCTTTTATTATTTGTATATATCTCCTCCCCTTACCGTCCCCTAAAGTAAGATCTGCTCCGAATTGGCCTCGATTTCTCTTATGGTGACCAGGATGCCCAGGGAATTTACCGGAGCCGACGCCAAAGGCGCATTTGGATGCGTTTAGTTTCAACCGGAATTACTTGAGAATGGCGAATGTTTGATTGAGGTCGGTCAAGTGGGTTATGTGACTTTTTAGACTTGACAACCATGTCGTCAATATAAATCTCCATTGTTTTGCCAAGCTGGGCTTGAAACATTTTTGTTACCAGCCTTTGGTAAATAGCCCCCGCATTTTTCAACCCGAAATGGCATCACCTTGTAGTAGTAAATGCCTCTGTGGTGTTATGAATGTGGTCTTTCTTCATCAGGCCCATACATCGGAATTTTTGTGATATTCTCGATAAGCACGAGGAAGCTCATCCTGTCATGTCCTGCATGCGGTGTGGCGTCAATCAGCTGGTCAATCTTTTTGAGTGGAAAACCGTCTTTGGGCATGCCTTGTTGAGGCGGTAAAGTCCACGCGGACTCTCCACTTTCCATTTTTGTTCTTGACCACCACTGTGTTAGCCAGCCATTCCGGATAATGCACTTCTCTGACGGCCTGGGCCTCTAGTAGCTTATCGACCTCTTTGATCACGGCTTCTGTTTGTGGGACCCCCATTCTGCGTGCTTTTGGAACTAAGGGCTTGTACTTAGGGTCTACGTTTAGCTTGTGGCACATGGTCTCAGGGTCGATGCCAAGCATTTCATAAGGAGTCCAGGCGAAAACTTCCTTATTCTGAAGCAAAAAGTTGAGCAGTTCGTTTTTCTCGGCTTCAGGGAGCTGGCTCCCAAGCAGGAAGTATCGTTCGGGGTCGGAGGAGTCGAGCCTAACTTCGGTCAGATCCTCGATGTTTTTTCTCCTCCGGGTCTTGGCCAACTGATTCCAGTTCTGCTTCCAGTTCGGCCATGTGTATCCGAGATGGTTCTGCTTCGCCAGATGCAACAGTCGTTAAGCAGTGCTTTGCCATTTCCTAGTCACCTCTGATCGTGATCACCTCTACTCTGCCATCCCCGTTCTCAAGCGGGGAACTTCAGCTTCTGGTGATGAGTGGAAGGTATGGCTTTCATGATATGCAGCCAAGTTCTTCCCATTATCGAATTATAAGGCGACGATACATCGACTACCAGGAAATCAACTTGCATGTAGGCACCTCCGATCTGAACTTTCAAGGAAATCCTTCCCTTTGGGGTAGACCGCCTTCGAACTGAACCCTATGAGAGGGGTGCGGGATTCCTGCAAGTCTTCCTCCTTGAGTCCCAGCTTTTTAAAGCAATCGAAGTACAGGATCTTCGAGGAGCTTCTAAGATCTACAAGTACCCTCTTGACCACAAAGTTCTTCAGCTTTAAAGTGAGGACTAGTGGGTCATTATGAGGCAGCTGGACCCCTTCAAGGTCCTGGTTCGAGAACCAGATCTTTGGTTTTTCCGTCCGAGCCTTTTTTGCAGATGGCTCGAGCTCGGTCGTCATCACCTGCTTATTGTGGGAGGCTTTCCTGGCTTCGGCTCGAGCTTTGGTTGCTCCCTCTTGGTGCAAGAGCCAAGTGGATGACGTTTATTATTCCTTCCAGCTCTTCGCTGTCTTCGTCGGTCTTGGTGTCGACGAGCTCGGATGTTATTGTTGTTTTCTTCCTTTATGTAATCCTTAAGATGTCCCTCCTTGACAAGTTTCTCTAGATAGGACTTGAAGGACATGCAATCCTCTGCTCTGTGCTCGTTCTGTTTGTGGTAGGCACAGAACTTATTCTGGTCACGGGTGGAAGGATCACCCTTCATCGGTGGCGGCCATTTAAAGAATGGTTGCGTCCTGATTTTGCTGAGAAGTCTATATATTGGTTCCTGAAGACTGTATTTACTGCCTTGTATGAATTGGTAGATGGCTGTTCTTCTTCTTTCCCCCGAGGTGGGTGCCGAGACCATAAATGAACTGCACGTTTTATCGTGGTTATTCCTCTCTCCGAAACGGCTTTTTGTCCATCAGAGGAGGCCGTTCTCCACCAGAGTGCTTTCGTGCTTGAGCCCAAAATTTTCCTGAGCTCGGTCTCGTCTCCTCCTGTTTCAATAAACTGGTTTCACACGGGCCATCAATGTCTCTTGTTGGCACGATAAATATCGACAAGTTCCTTTCAGAGCTCCATTGCTTTGGTAGATAGGGCCTCTTTAAAGCACATGACGGCCATTTCATCATTGGCGTCCTGATCTGGTTATAGATGTCAGAATCTTTTGGCGACCGGTGACTTCTCATTTCCTTCATCCTGAGGCCATCGATCAGTTTTCGTTTATAGGTAACAACGTGTGCTTGGAACTTTTTCCAGGATTGATTCCCGAGTTGCCCCCGCTTGAGATTGCTTCCTTGAGAGGGCACAAAACCACCTGAGGGGAGATCCCACAGACTGGAGGAGAATAATCTGTAGTTTAGGTGTCTGACATCACCCAGGATCGACATCCGCTGGGTGAAATGTCGGAGATGGGCTGCTGGTCCAAGGTTCCATCATAAGGGGTGAACCTTGGAATGTTGAAACCTCTCAGAGAGGGGAAGTCTGTTATCTCCCGAGAGAAGGGAGACGTGCCGAGATCCCCTAAATCGTAGTGTTTAGTCGTCTTGGGTGAAATCGGCCACCTCCATATTTCGTTGAACGGTCTGCCTAATATGTTGGTTAAACCAGTCAGGCAGATCATTCTTGCTCTCCGACCTCTGCTTCGGCCTTGCCTTGGATGTCGCTTGGGAGACTGCTGCTCGATCCTTCATCATAGGTTTGGTGGCGTCTCTTGTTGTCCAAGACCCGCCTCGAATCTCATCCAGCTAAATGAGGTTCGGAGGGCGGAGCCTAGTTTGCCGCTTTCTCTCGCAGCTGCTGCTGGAAGCTGAAGAATCATCATCCTCTTCTACTAGATAACGATGTTTTTGGGCTCTGATATCCTCTGCAAGAGGATTGTGGTCATCATCCTTTTCTCCTCGGCTTGGTGGTGGACCGATGAGAAATGACAGGTGTTGGGGACTTATTTCGCTGGGGAGCTCCCTCCCGACGAGGCCAGCCCCTGGTTCTGTTCTGGCGAGAGGGCGGCGGGTCATCGCTGGGACGCTTGGTTGATTGGTTATTCCGCCGGAGGGCGCTGTCACTCCCCTCAAAAGCTCCGGCCTCGAAGCTCCTGACGGGCAAAGTTTTGCTCCCGGTCCTCCTTGGACGTCGAGGGCAGCGGCTGCTCCGGAATGTCAATGGCAGTTGTGACGGAGCCGCTTCTCGAATGATCCACCCGTGATAGTGCCATCTCCTGCCAACACCGGCGACGATTGCATCAGGAGTCCTTCTCATCATTCCGGACGTGTCTGAGGCGATACTATTTCTTTGTAGTTCCGGTGATTGCGCACTGGCAAGTTTTTGATGACTCGTTGATCTTCTTAGCTTTCAGGGGCATGGTGTTCTTTGAAGATTTGATTCAATCTCCCCACAGACGGCACTAATTGTAAGTGCCTAAAATAATACGGACTTGATTAAGTGTTGTAACGCTTACAAATTCTTGCTATTAAGCTTTTTAGGAGAGAGATTACACCTGAGTCCTGAAAGGAAGAAAGAGGCAAATGTTAGAGGCCTCTGGCTGCTGTCAGCCAAAGGCTCTCCGACGCCTAGTTAATATGGTTACTAAACCAAAGGGTAAATGGAAAGAGAGAGGGTATGGGGTGTTTGTTGCCTTGGACCTACCTTTGTGGGTTTCACATCTTGCATTTATATAGTTGAGGGAATTGAAAGTCGGGGATCCGAAAACCTTAAGGGCGCGATAGGGGACTTCATTTATGACCAATTTTATACCAATTTACTTTTTTTAAAACAAACTAGTCACAATGTGATTACAATTAAACATGCGGTAAGCTTAATAAAACAATCACACAAAGCAAGGCAACCATCACACCAAGTTATTTAATCAGTGGTTCGCCACCTAACATCCGGCACTATCGGTTGTGATCAAACCCCACCGGAGTTTCCACTATTTAGTTTCAATAGGCTAAGCAATAACCTTTACATTATGCTTTCCAAGGCTAAACAATAACTTCAATGATGATTTTCAATGCTTTAACATCCTAATACATATGCTTTAATAGGTAAAGCAATAACCTCTTTCAACCACAAGGTTTATCTCTCTAAGTTAGTGTCTAACATACACTTGATGAGATACAATGATAGTTCAATACAATGCCTGCTAATTAGCGGATATAACAGTGAAATCTAACACACACACACTATGAATGCAAAGATGAAAGCACATGATTGTGTGGTGTGTGATGTCCTCAATCATTGAAAATGAAAGTTCATAAATGTTAACCAAAGCTTTAAAAGTTTTAGCTCATAAAAAATATGATTGAGAAAAGAATGCAGTCACATGATTAAAAGTGACAACTTGTATAAGATATTCAAAGATTCACAAGTTGTATGAATATGTAATTAGCTCTAAACGGTGATGCATAAGGATTTCAATCAAATTTACAATGTAGCTTAATTATATGATGCTTTAAGCATTTGAAAGTCGTAAAGCACAAAAAGATTGATTGAATCAAGGTACAAATTACATGTACTTAAAATACAACTTGAAAATGATATACCTATCAAAAGCTAAGCAAGTTGTGAAACTTTAAAACAAAAGTACATGTGAAGTTGTTGAATCCAAAACATAAGATATATTTGAAAGTGATTTTCTTATATGAAAAAACAACAACCAAAGATTCAACCAAGTATATGAATCATCTCTTCTATCTTCAAAGATATCTTTCATTAACATGATCTACTTAGATTTACCAAATAA
>QPKB01001183.1:0-12891 GCA_003546025.1 Camphora micrantha
AATGCATATTTTTGCATATTTCAAAGTTTTTCTTGAGGGAACTTTTTGGGCTATTAAATCAAGCTTGGAAACATGTTTAAATCAAACTAAGTGGTTTAAAAACATGAAACACAAAAAGCCTAAAAGGATTTGAAAGATTTAAAACCAAAGGCTTGCTTGATTCATAAAAACTTCTTTTTCAAATTAAATGCATCCAATCAAAACATGCATGAAACATATGATTTACAAGATTTAAAACAATGCATGAGTAAATCAAGATTTCAAGATTTTCTAAATCAATGCATGTGTGAAAATTCAAATGATGATTAAAATGATAATGCATCCATCAAATTGCAATACACAAAATTCCTAACAAGACCTTCTCTTGGTCTTTGTCCTTTAAAAATCTGATGTTAGAAAGCCAAGCCAAGAATCCAAGCATCGTGTTCTCATCTGCATGGACGATGGAGGAGCCCATACATGACTCGCGACCGTCGATCTGAACGTGTCCCCACAATCGAATGAGAAGTCAGATTCATTTTCTTGATTTCTATTGTACTTTATTTTTCTTTTAGAGACAAAAATCACAATTCTTGTCTTTCATAATGGATAAGACTTGTAAATCGCCTTTTACGGTAAAATCGCTTTCACGGCAACAAATGAAATCGCCTTTCACGGCATTAAAAAAAAAACCTTTTGTCTCTTTTCTTAAAATATGTGTGCAATAGAAACTAGAAAAAGTTTCATTTCCCCTTTCTACTTGTGAAGGTGGATCTTCGGATCACCATTCCTAAAATTCCAAGTAGAAAAGTGAAATTGGCATACCCGTACAAAAAAAAGAAAGATGTTGTTACCCTTTATCTTTTCTTCTCCTCCCCTCCGTCGTACCCCGAAAGACCCGGGGCGGAGGCAGCGGGAGAGAGGGAGGAATCGGGTCCATCACTAATTGTTTTGTGTGTTTCAGAAGTTATGATTTCAAAATCTTTAATTAATTCATTCACTCGATCAATTTGATGGTCAAGTATCTTCATTGTCGTCATGAATTCAGATTCTTCGTGTGGGTCATTAGGTTGTATTGTCTCATCTGTCTTCGATTGAATCGTTATGTCTTTTATTTGTTGTGTTGAATGTTCTTCATTTGGTTGTGTTTGGGGTAGCATTCACGGTTTTAATATTTCTGATAGTATGGTTTTTTGTGATTTATTTAGTTCGTTCATTTGATGCATAGTGATCTGGGTTTTACCGTTCTAAGGTGTTTCATGTTGTTCGTAATCTTCATTAAGCATATCACAAAAGTCCTCAGGAGGCATGTCTTTAAAGATGGGATCGTAGATCTCGCCGGAAGATTCAGAAGTTTGGTTATACGGTGGATAATTGGTTACTGCAGGGGCCAAAGTTGTCAAATATGGAGGATCATAGGTCCAATTCTTGAGAACATGATCCGGTGGGCAAATAATTATTGGATATGGTGTGTCTATGATTTCCTCATTTTCGAGTTGATGGAACGGGGCAAAATATGTTCTAAGAATTCGTATCCCCTTTTCTACCTCGTAGCCTTTCCATAATGTTGGGATCTTGATATCTTCGGTCATAAGTCACCACCTATCAATTGTTTTTCTAGGGGCTTCCCTGTATTTGCATATGGATCATTCTTTGGAGTGATACTCTTAAACCAGTCTAGGTCGGGCAACTCTAGCTCACTTATGTCCACCATCCTGGCAAACTCTTCCTGGATTTGTTTTCGAGATACTTTGGTTTTGCGTGGTAAAAATGGATTTTGGGTTTTAGCATTTGTGGGTGAGTTTCTATCTTGGTTTTGATTGGATGTTTGACTAAGTTGGTCAGTCGGAGTGCGAGTGGATTGTTGATATATGATCGTTGGCGATTGACTTGGTGGATGGGTTGGATTGGATGGCATGGTTGGGTGTGGCTAGAATGGGTCAACGATCATAGCAGGTGGTGTTGTTTGGTTGAATGGTGAGGGTTGGGTGGGATGATAGCTTTCAGTGGATGGCGTCGATTGGAATGGTTTATAGGTTGGACAAGGATGCATAGTTACGGAAGGTTCGATAGGTTGATTGAGTTGATTATGTTGGATGGTTTGGAATGGTGAAGGAATTTGATTGGATGGGATGGTAGGGATGGACTGGTAGGTTTGATTGGATCGGATGGTTTGGATTGGTGAGTGTGTTTTATTGGGTGAGATGGTTTGGATGGATTGGTAGGTTTGAACGGGTGAAGGAGTTTGATTGGATGGGATGGTTGGGATGGATTGGTTGTCTTGATCAGGATGGATTAGGATTTGATTTGTCGTTATATACTGTGTATTTTGGATGTAGATTCGTTGATTATTAAGGTTTAAATATTGATTTATGTTATGATTAATGTTTTGATTATTTGAATTTGTGTGCATTGTGTTTTGATTTGGTTGAGTGTAATATTGTTGAGTTGGTTGGGAAGTGGTTTGATATGATTGGGGATGATGGATTAGGCCATGGTTTGGCCTAGTGTGTTCATAAGAGGCGCGATTGTTTAAGTTTTCGTTTGCATAAAAGTGTTGTGTAGATCTAAGGGAAGAAGTTTGAGTTGTTATAGTTTGGTTGGAAATGTATCGATAATTTTGTGTTTCGTTGTGGTAGTGTTGGTTTATATTCATGTATGAGTTATTTAAGTTTTGAAAATCTTGAGTAGTGTGGTTCATGTAAGATTGGTAAGTTGAGTCAAGCATGCATGATGTTTGGGAGGCAATTGTTCGATGTGGATTTTGATAGGCCATCTTATATTTGATTTCCAAAGCAATTATCATACAATATCATGTAGCACCAGGAGATTTTTTTTTTTTTTTTTTTTGTTCAAAATAGAAGGGAGGGAAGAGGAGAGAGGTTTTTTTTTTTTTTTTTTATATATATAATTAATTTTTATTTTAGTGGTGAAAGGGGAAAGTTTTTATTTTAAGTTATGATTTTGATTAAGAATTATTTAGGGGGTAGATTAAGGCTGTCTTAAGGTTCTGTTTTAATTGTGGAAGGTTCTGAAGTCTCGGGTTTTAGTTCAAATAATGAAAAGATGTCGAAACCAGCGAAATAGGGTTGAAGGAGGACTTGGGCGCACCTGTGGTGGCGCCTAAGTTCTCTGGATGACTTGGGCGCACAGGCAGTGGCGCCCAAGTATCAGGTTCTATATAACTCGGCTAGTGATGAAGGTATTGACGTTAATTTCAGAAATCGGAGAGTTTTGTTAAGTGTAAGCTTCTGTTCTGATGTTGTTTTAGGTTTTGAGTTAGTTTATTTTAATAATCTTAAGTCCGGAACTCGAAACACAATCGGAATTCACCACTTAGATTTGACAGAGGACTTGGGCGCACATATGTATGCGCCTAAGTGTTTCTGTGCACTTGGGCGCACCAGCAGTGGCGCCCAAGTCTCAATTGATACTTTTTGATCTTCTGACTTTGGTTCGAGACTCCTTATGGGTTTATATTAATGAGATTTTAAATTTCAAGGCTATTGTTGGTTCGGTAAAGGTTTTGAGATGTTAATTTGGGTCGAGATTTGAAACGAATTAGGACTCGGTGATCCCGGAACTAGAAATGGACTTGGGCACACCTATGGTGGCGCCTAAGTCCTTCTTGGTGACTTGGGCGCACTTACAGTGGCGCCCAAGTGGTCGGTCTGTGAGTTTCGGTTCTTTCTTAGATTCGTTCACCTAAATCTGGATTTTTAGGTGGCCTATGTCAATAAATCTTGGATCCTAGGTTGGTTTCAAGTTTCTAAATCTTAAGTGTGGTAGTGGTTTGAATTCGTGAGTTGAAACGTAACCGAAATGCGTCTCAGGATTGGACTAGGGACTTGGGCGCACTTGTGGGGGCGCCTATGTGTGCTTCTGTGACTTGGGCGCTGTTGACACCAAAAATGTCACTATGTCCCTTCAACACCAAAAGCTACATGGAGCCACATCCTGCCATAAATAGGAAGGCGCCACTTCAAGCACCAGATCTTGTCAAAATCTAACAAAAACTACAAGATCCTTCAAAGCAGCCAAAAGAAGGGTACACATGAAGTTTCGGGCCATTTCGACATCATTTGGCCTAACTTCACTCCTCCGACAGCCAGGCAGGAGCTCCCGGCAGCGACAGTGTCGAAGACTTCAAAACTTTGATCAAAGCCTACGGATGGTCTCAAAATACCTCCAAAAGGCCCCCTGCCAAGTTTCAAGTCAAACGGACGACGTTTGACCCTTTATCAACTCTCGGGAAGCAAAAACAAGGCCATCGGCAACTGAGCACCTCGGAATCATGGCATCCAAATTGGAGCTAATGGATCATCTCAAAATGACTCCAATGGGTCCCCTGTCAAGTTTTAGGTCAAACGGACATCGTTTGGCCTAGTTTCAAAGCTCGGCACTTTCCTCGAGATGAAATCAAGGCGAGCGTTTGCGGGACCCCAAAAGGCTTCAAAACTCAAACTAAAGCCCATGGTTGGTCTTACTTACTACTCAGGAGGCTCCCTGTCAAATTTCAGGTCAATCGGACATCGGTTGACCACAAGTCAAAGCTCGGCATTTCTCTCATGGCGAAATTAAGGCAAGCGTTTGCGGGGCCCCAAAAGGCTTCAAAACTCAAACCAAAGCCTATGGTTGGTCCTATCTAATGCTCAAGAAGCTCCACGTCGAATTTCAGGTCATTCCGACATCGTTTGGCCTAGTTTCAATGCTTGACAAAAAATCGGCAAAACCACACAACAAAGTCTTCGGCTTTCCAGAAAAATAGGAAACTTTGTGCTCCGATTTGCGTGGCTTCTCATCAGGTTTTCTTCAAGAGAATCAGGCCAATAAATGAGGGGAAATGTCAGGAAAAAATCAGAAGAAAAAAGAATGAAAAAAGATCGAAAAACGGCGAAGAAACGGCGACCGGACGGCGACCGAAAAACGGGCCCAAGGCCCATGGTCGCCGGCCCATGGTCGCCGGCGACCATGGAATTTCCGGCGACCCAAAAGTCGCCGGAAACCCACTTTTTCGGGTCCTTTTCGCGTTTCGAGTTGATTGGCCCCTGTGATTTTTCCAAAATCTGATTTTTCGTGCATGAAATCCGTCGATCTTCGTCAAACATCACGGATTCGACGCCGAAGTCATTGGATGATCATTAGATGCCTCGAATTCGCCAACCGGCCGACAAAGAAAGCACACTTTCTGCCCGCCCGATCGTGAAATCGACAGGACAGATGTTGCCGGCACGTTGACATTGATCAATGTCTAAAATTGCATCGCCATCAGACATTAAACAACATGTGGATCCACCGGCGGTCATCGCAAGAAGAATTCCAAAAGACGCGGCGCGGCCCGCGACTCTTCGAGCGACTTGGCGACCAATTAATGAAGTTAAATGACCCGTTTTATGACAAGTTAATGCGGTCATTAACTCATTATTTTGGACGGCCCAATCAAAAGCAAGCAAATGGGAGTTACAAGTCAAAGGATTTATGGCATTAAAGCCATGAAACTCCTCCCATGATGGGGATTAAAGGCAATTGAAAGCTCATTATTCTCCATCGGCCAATCAGATTCAAGGAAAAAGGAGTTACAAAACAAATACTTTAAAACTTGTAACTCCTCCCATTATGAGTATTAATGCATTCAATGCTCATAAACCCTCCTAAATGGCTACCAAAGGCCTATAAATAGGAGGGCATTCCAAAGGGAAACAAGGCTAGTGCTATCCGGATCTCTCGCTCTCCCCCCCGACGAAGACAAAAAATCCAGAAGCCCTGCAACTCTGCTGCAAAAAACCACCAAAAGGTGATTGAAGCACCCTTGGGGGGGCCACCCCCCCAAGGACCTCCCTTCTTCTACCAACATGGCTAAAACGTGGCTTTTCAGCCCGTTTACTTAGCTTTTTATCGGATATAAGACCTTCTCTTGGTCTTTATTCTTTAAAAATCTGAGGTTAGAAAGCCGAGCCAAGAATCCAAGCATCGTGTTCTCATCTGCATGGACGATGGAGGAGCCCATACATGACTCGCGACCGTCGATCTGAACGTGTCCCCACAATCGAATGAGAAGTCAGATTCCTTTTCTTGATTTCTATTGTACTTTATTTTTCTTTTAGAGACAAAAATCACAATTCTTGTCTTTCATAATGGATGAGACTTGTAAATCGCCTTTTACGGCAAAATCGCCTTTCACGGCAACAAATGAAATCGCCTTTCACGGCATTAAAAAAAAACCCCTTTGTCTCTTTTCTTAAAATATGTGTGCAATGGAAAACTAGAAAAAGTTTCATTTCCCCTTTCTACTTGTGAAGGTGGATCTTCGGATCACCGTTTCTAAATTCCAAGTAGAAAAGTGAAATTGGCATACCCGTACAAAAAAAAAAAAGATGTTGAAACCCTTTGTCTTTTCTTCTCCTCCCCTCCGCCGTACCCCGAAAGACCCGGGGCGGAGGCCAGCGGGAGAGAGGGAAGAATCGGGTCCATCAAGCTGGCACACCCGGTGGGACACGTTCATTTGAGAACATGAACTTAGATTCTTTGGCACCTTTCTAGTTGGTTGCCAATGTTGAATCTTGCATAAAAAAAAAAAAAAAACATGAGATGGGATTTTTTTTTGTTTTTGGAAATTTCTTTCTTTAAGTCTATTTCCAATCTTTCTCCTTCTCGAAAAAAAAAAATAATCTTCTCTTGTTCTTTGAATTCAGATCTGAGAAATCTCGATCTCCTCCCTTTTGGACTCAGTGCCCGCAGAAATGTTTGAGCACGTTTTCAGATTGGGAAAGGGACCATTTGCTCTCTTTGATGAGTTCAAAAAAATCTGATTTCAAACTTTTCAGATTTAAAAAAAAAAAAAAAAACTTCTTTCTTTTGGACCCAAATTTGAGAAATTTTGGTTTCTTTTCCTTTCTGACTTAGGGCTCGCAGAAATTGTTTGAGCCCCTGTTCAGACGGGGAACGGACCATTCGCTCTCTTTGATGAGTCCACCAAAAAAAAAAAAAAAAAAATCTGATTTCAAACTTGTCAGATTTCAAAAAAAAAAAACTTCTTTCTTTTGGACCCAAATTTGAGAAATTTTGGTTTTCTTTTTCCTTTCTGACTTAGGGCTCGCAGAAATTGTTTGAGCCCCTGTTCAGACAGGGAACGGACCATTCGCTCTCTTTGATGAGTCCACCAAAAAAAAAAAAAAATCTGATTTCAAACTTGTCAGATTTTCAAAAAAAAAAACTTCTTTCTTTTGGATCCAAATTTGAGAAATTTTGGTTTTCTTTTCCTTTCTGACTTAGGGCTCGCAGAAATTGTTTGAGCCCCTGTTCAGACTGGGAACGGACCATTCGCTCTCTCTGATGAGTCCATAAAAAAAACAGGGAAGCATTTGAGAACACGAAAGTTTTATCGATTGCGTTCTTTAATCGACGTTGATCTAAGAAAAGCCTTGTCCAGAGTGTGGAGACAGCTAGGCTGTTCTAGGTAAGGGTCCTCCAAACGGGTTCATTAAGTAATCCTACCCTTACCTGGGGGCTGATCTATCAACATTGGTTTCATAAGAACGAATCGTGAGAACTCGATGTATTCTCAAACCCTAAAAAAAATTTCGTCGATTTTTGGTTCAAATTTGAGAAATTTGATCTCTTCCTTTCCAGACTCTGTGCTCGCAGAAATGTTGAGCACGTGTTTGGATTGGAACATCATTTGCTCTCCAAAAATCTTCAAAAAAAAAAAAAAAAAAAAAAAAAACACTTCCGTCACGTTTGGATTCAAAGTCGAGAAAATTTGATCTCTTCCTTTTCAGACTCTGTGCTCGCAGAAATGTTGAGCACGTGTTTGGGTTGGAACGTCATTTGCTCTCTTTGATGAATCTGATCCTGACTTTTCAAAAAAAAAAAACTTCCGTCATTGTTGGGTCCAGATTCGAGAAATTCTGGTTATTTCCCTTTCGGACTCTGTGCTCGCAGAAATGTTGAGCACGTTTTCGGATCGGAGTGCCATTTGCTCTCCTTTATGAACCCAACCTTGACCTTTCAAAAATCCCATCTCGTGTCCATTTCAAGGATGCGATTTACAACATCTGTGCCTAGCGGTGCTAGTACGCCCTCTTGGGTCTACTGTATTCGCGACCGACACATTTGTACTCCCAACCTTATATCATTTTACCTCGAGTGAGCTTCGCTCCTCGGTAATCTGAATTAAGGTTCACAATTGCTTCTAGCAGTCACTGGAACGCTCACTCTGAGTCTTTCATACTTGCGTTTAGAACAATTGTATACTCTATGGCTTTTTGCCTTCTTCATCTTGCTTGGGCCGGGCCTTGTCCCCTCGAGCAAATTGAAAAGAAAAAACCATAGTTTATTTCCATTTATGATCACCACATTCTTGTGATTACTAATGGATCCGGTCTTGTTTCAGAAAGGTTTTTTCAAAAACTAACAATGGCAGCTTCGCTGACAATCACCTTCGATGAGAACAAGTACCAGCTGATGCTTCAAGAGAAGCAAAACAAATGCGCTTCTAAGCGCCTTGCCAGCGGCCGAAGTGTCACTTCCTTCGGCAACGCACAAGACACCGGGTCGACCTCCTCTCCCCGGTCCATCATCTTCGGGTCGCTGGGACCTTTCCCACTTCCCACAGAAGAAACAACTCCTGCCAAGAAGCAGAGAACCGCCCCTGGGCCCGTCACTACCGTGACACCAAGGGCAACCGCCAAGAAGACTGAAGCTCGCGACAACCTCGTGAAACCTCAGCCTGCAAGAAACCAGGTCTACCTCAAGACTTGGTCTCCAAGACCTTCTCCAAAACAAAGAAGGTCCCAAAGATCTGCAAGGCCAGCATACCTGGCCCCGCTCAAGGAGAACCGGTTCTACCCTCTCTCGTACACGAAAGAGGAGAAACCAGCCCTCCACCAAACAAATCTACCCAGCACGAGCCGGCTTATTCCTATAAGCCCAAGATCAAGTCATGCATCATCAGGCCTCAGCAAGAACCTGTCAAGGCCTGTATTCCTGCAACTCGGCCCTTCATCTCAACAGGGGCCGAGCTCGCCAAATTTAAAGCTTCGCTGCGACAGGCTAAGGACCGCATCCAGATCCTGTCCTTGCCAAATTACAAAGAAGACAAGCTCGGCTGCTGCGCGCGAGGGACCACCTCCTTCGTGGCTAGAGCGCAGCCCGAGCTAACTGAAGCTCAAATCGCTCGTCGTATGCGTCGCCGCGCGGCGTATCGGCAAAAGAGACTAGAGAAGCAAAGAGCTCAGCACTCCACGCTCCATGTCTCTCAAAAATGGGTTGAAAAAGAACCACCCAACCAAGTTGCTACTGTCCATATGGTTGGCAAAACCAGAAAGCGCCAGAAGTCAGCAACAAAAATCCATGTCAAGCGACCGGTGACTCGCAGCGTCTCCCGGGCGCGAAAACATAGAGAAGATTCTCCCACTCCTTCAAGTCAAGGACACCGGAGCAATCACTCTTCGAGCTCTTCATCCAAAAGAATGAGCTCTAGCTCAGTCACCAAGACGATATCCTCATTCGACTCTCGAAAGATGAACGTCTTGGTCACAAATGCTGAGCAGCCTCCGCCGCAAGATGACGTAGCAGCACGCATCCAGCAGCTGGAGCAAGGACAGCAGAGGATAGAAGCTCTCATAGAGAACTTACTTCTTACCCTCCAACGTCCACTGAATAATGAAAATGAAGCTCCTCCAAGTCACCATGAAGAGGAGGTAAATGAGTCACGCGCCCTTACCAAAAAGGACGTTGACGATATCCTCGCCAAAGCAAAGGAAGAGGATTCACTAAAGGAACATGGAATCAAGCCACCATATCCCTTATGGATGGACTCGGTACCGTTTCCCACCAAATTCAAACAGCCCACTCTCCAAACATATACGGGGAAGGGCTCGGCCAGACAACATGTCATCCATTTCAAGATCCTGACGGGAGCCATCGCGGATCAAGACGCCCTCAAGATCCGTCTCTTCGCAAGTACCCTAAAAGGTACGGCCTTTGATTGGTACTCCACTCTTCAGGAGGACTCTATCCAAAACTGGGCCATGATGGAGACACGCTTCCTAACTCACTTCAAAGGTGAGGATCATCCTGTGACTATGGCTCAACTCTGCAGCCTAAAACAGGGAGAGAATGAGTCGACATACGACTACATTCACAAATGGAAGGCAATGGCGTACAAATGTTCAGACGTACTGCCACAAACGTCGCTGGTCGACATCTGCCGTAACAACATGAGAGCAAAAATACGCTCCATGATTATCGGCAACAAGTCAAAGAATCTGGGAGAACTCCTAGAAGCATCTATGGAGGCTGAGACGGTGATCAAAGACCTCAGCAGTCAGAAATCATCAAAGAAGGAGCCGACCGCCGTTGCAACCTCGAAGCAAAAGAAAAAGGAGGTTCTCAATGTGCAAACCAAGTCAGCTCCGCAGCCACCAAAGAAAGCTGAAAACAAAGGTGCAGGTAAGAGACCTGAACTCTCTGATGCCTTCAAAGAACGAGTAGAAAAGAAATACCCGTTCGATGAAGATGTCGAAGAAATCTTCGAGGCTCTCTTGGCAAACGGGAAGCTCACCCTGCCTGAACCCAAAAGACCAGGAGATGTTGGCAAAAACCAACGATCCCCGGTACTGTCCATACCACCAGATGATCTCGCATCCTCTCAACCAATGCTTCGTTGTAAGAGAAAAGATCAACGAGATGTGGAAAAACGGAGTCATCACCTTTGACAAAAACTATGGGTCTGCTCCGTCAACATGGTGTCGTATGGACAGACACAAAAGTCACCAAAGAAGAAGGTCACTACTTCCTTCAAGGTGATAAAAATGGCTCAAACATCCCAAGAGCTAGTCCCGTGCCCCAACACCAGATGGACAGCCCATATGGGTACATCCCGATCTCCTGGAAGATGAAAACTGGGAGATCGTCAAAACAAAGCCAACCGCTCGACAGCGAAGGCAAGCCAGGAGACAACTCCGCAAGCTTAAAACAGCAGGAGAAAGCTCAACCAAAACAAGAAGTTCCTGAAAGACAGAAACTTCCCCTACCCCTTCACTGGGGGCAGCAGAAAAGTCTCCTTCCGAGACTTCGAGGCCGGCAAGGAAATTCACCCTTGGTGATTTCATGCCATTACTACTCAAAACTGAAGACATGCAGGGGGCATCATACTCTTGCAATTCAGTAGTTAGATTCCCCATGGATGGGTACGAGTCCAGTGACACCGCCAGTGACACCGATGAATGGAGGAATCCCTCGAAACAGGAGAATACCTCTCTGACGAGGAATGGATCCCCGAATCCCACCTCATGCCGGTGATCTGGTATAACCGGATCAAACAAAAGCCTGAGGGCAAGTTTGTCATCTCCTTTGTGTCTATTATGCAAGACACAGATTCGGATTCAGAGACAGAAGACGACACTTCGTCAAGCTGATACTCAGCAAGCTCAACCTGCTCTCACTCCATTGGAGCACCTGCTGGCATAGGCGAACCATCAGCTTCCTTCTCACTCCATTGGAGGCACCTTGCCTCATAGGCAATCCAGCATCAGCCCATGGTATTCTCGTACCATTGGAGCCCACCCTGACAAAAGGCCAGCAGGAGGATTGGAAACTCTATCGTCATATAGAAAAGTCTTCGTACGGACTGGGCTACGACCCTGATGCTCCCATGAGACAGTTGACCCAAAGGCTACAAAGTCGTCTTGCCGACGAAGCCTCAACATCTCGTGTCTTTGAAGATATTAATCTCCCTGGATATCTCTTTGAAGAGTTACCCGTCAAGGATCCAGGAAGCTCCTCCAATTGGTATGATTTCTCTGATGATAAAGAGGAACTGTCTGATGATACAGATGCACAGTCTTTTGGTCCAGAAGAACCATCATCTCCAAAAAAAGTGCCATACTTCGATCCAGTTTCAACAGGCGATTGGGACCATCTCATAGCAAGTCTTGAGAAGAGTGCCAATCAAGAAGACCCATGGTCAGAAGCACAGCCTTGGCCTGAGCATACCTTTGAAACTCCGGAAGGCCTTGTTGAGTTGGAAGCCTCCGAAAATATTATGGAGGAACCACCTTCAAGTCTTCCAACAGAAGATTCTGTTCAAAAGATAGACTTGGGAAAACCAGATAGCCCACGTCCTGTATTCATAAGCAAGAATATAAAGGATGATGAGTTACCCGAGTATATCGCTTTTTTTCGTGAGTTTGTTGATTGTTTTGCATGGTCTTACGCTGAAATGCCTGGTTTAGACCCCAAAATAGCAATTCACAAACTCAATCTACAAAAAGATATCAAGCCTGTCAAACAAGGCCAAAGAAGATTTCGTCCTGACATAATGGACAAAATTGAACAAGAAGTTCAGAAACTCAAAAACGTTGGCTTCATCCGCGAGGAACAGCATCCTGAATGGTTGGCCAACATCGTCCCAGTGACAAAGAAGAATGGGCAGATCAGGGTCTGTATTGATTATAGAGACCTGAACAATGCATGTCCTAAAGATGAATTTCCGCTCCCCATACCGGAGGTGATGATCGACAACACCTGTGGATTCGAGCGGATGACATTCATGGATGGTTTTCTCTGGGTACAATCAGATAAAAAATGCATCCTGAAGATGAAAGACACACATCATTTCGGACCCCATTTGGCGTATATTGTTACACTGTAATGCCATTTGGTCTGAAAAATGCTGGTGCGACATATCAGAGGGCTATGATGAAGATATTCCAAGATATGCAGCATAAGACGGTAGAATGCTACGTTGATGACCTCGCCGTCAAAAGCAAAAAGAAGAAGACCATCTCAAAGATCTTCGAGAAGTCTTCCTCCGACTACGCAGGCACATAACTGCGAATGAATCCCTAAAATGCTTCTTCGGTGTATCATCGGGTAAGTTCCTCGGATTCGTAGTTCGGAAAGCGGGAA
>QPKB01001184.1:0-12876 GCA_003546025.1 Camphora micrantha
TTGACGGAGGGGAAACAGGACCTATGATGTCCATACCCCAGGCTTCGAAAGGCCATGAAATTGCTGTAGGATGTAGCCATTCTGGAGGCATGTGGACATAGTCTCCATGAACTTGGCATTGTTGGCAGCGTTTAGCAAATTGCATTGCGTCAGCTACCATGGTAGGCCAATAATAACCTAACCTTTTTATCTGATCGTAGAGCTTTGGACCAGCCTGATGAGCTCCACAAAGACCAGCATGCACCTCTTTGAGAGTTTCTTCAGCTTCTTGTTGTGATAAGCAGCGTAGAAGTACTCCATTGTAGATTTTCTATAGAGCATCTTTGAAGGAATGTCCAAATGAAAGTTTGGGGTTCGTCTTTGAACACTTACCCGTTCTTTTGGATCTTCAGGCAGGATTCCGAACATAATATAATCAATGAACGGATCCCTCCAGTCGCCGATCGGAGGTCTGAGGATGGAGATCCGACTTCCAACCAGTTGGTGGCACTCAGCAACTGCTTGGTGTGTATTGAGGGGAGGGAGAATCCTTCTCTCACACACTGTAACTTGCATGTGTTCTCCTTCTTGGACCGCCATAGAGGCGGCGAGTCCAGCCAGGGCATCTGCACGGATGTTTTCGCCTCTACGAATGTGGGTGATATGACAGATGTCAAATTTTTTTGCCGAAGTGATTGTGCCTTGTTGTAGTAAGGCAACAGATCAGGCTTCCTGATTTCAAATTTCTGATTCATCTGGTTGACGATCAGTTGAGAATCCCCGAAGGCTTCTAGCACTGTGATGCCGGATTCGAGGGCGAGTTCCAATTACAATCAGGGCTTGGTACTCAGCTGCATTGTTTGAACATGGTTCCAGTAGCGAGAAGGCGTGTGGAATCATGTGTTTGTCGGGACTAACAAAGAGGATGCCAATCCCTGATATTTGATTTCCTTTTTCACTTGTCCTGGTTGCACCGTCGAAGTACATATCCCAGGAAGCATTTGATAAGGAAGCCTCCACGTTGTAGACTGACTCGTCTGGGAGATCATCCCTGAGTGGAGAATCTTCAGGCAACGGATGCTCTGCAAGGAAGTCTGCCAGAGCTTGACCTTTGATTGCTTTTTGTGGTACATACCTAATATCAAATTGTGACAGGAGGATAGACCATTTTGCCAGTCGGGCATTGAGGGAACCTGCTTTTGTGACAAGGACCTTCAGGAGATTGATCCTCGAGATCAGGTATACTGTGTTGGACAGCAGATAGTGACGTAGCTTTTGTACAGCAAACATCACTGCAAGGCATTCTTTTTCGACTGGAGAGTAGCGATGCTCTGCACCTACCAGCATGCGGCTGAGATAGTATAGAGCAGCTTCTTTTCCCTCATGATTTCCTTGTGCAAGTAGAGCTCCCAAAGAGTGGTCGAGGGCTCTTGTGTACAAGATAAATGGTTTTCCAGTTGTGGGGGCAGCCAGTACTGGAGGTTTGGTCAGGTATGACTTGATGTCTTGGAACGCAGTTTCGCATTCATCATCCCAGACAAAGTCCACGCCCTTTTTCATTAGGCGGGAGAATGGACGGCATTTCCCTGACAGGTTGGAGATGAACCGTCGAATGTATGCCAATCTTCCTTGAAGCCCTTTTAACTGTCTCAGGGTTTTTGGGGATGGCATTTCTAGGATAGCCTTGACTTTGATAGGGTCAAGCTCTATTCCCGCTTTCCGAACTACGAATCCGAGGAACTTACCCGATGATACACCGAAGAAGCATTTTAGGGGATTCATTCGCAGTTTGTGCCTGCGTAGTCGGAGGAAGACTTCTCGAAGATCTTTGAGATGGTCTTCTTTCTTTTTGCTTTTGACGGCGAGGTCATCAACGTAGCATTCTACCGTCTTATGCTGCATATCTTGGAATATCTTCATCATAGCCCTCTGATATGTCGCACCAGCATTTTTCAGACCAAATGGCATTACAGTGTAACAATACACGCCAAATGGGGTCCGAAATGATGTGTGTCTTTCATCTTTAGGATGCATTTTTATCTGATTGTACCCAGAGAAACCATCCATGAATGTCATCCGTTCGAATCCACAGGTGTTGTCGATCATCACCTCCGGTATGGGGAGCGGAAATTCATCTTTAGGACATGCATTGTTCAGGTCTCTATAATCAATACAGACCCTGATCTGCCCATTTTTCTTTGTCACTGGGACGATGTTGGCCAACCATTCAGGATGCTGTTCCTCGCGGATGAAGCCAACGTTTTTGAGTTTCTGAACTTCTTGTTCAATTTTGTCCATTATGTCAGGACGAAATCTTCTTTGGCCTTGTTTGACAGGCTTGATATCTTTTTGTAGATTGAGTTTGTGAACTGCTATTTTGGGGTCTAAACCAGGCATTTCAGCGTAAGACCATGCAAAACAATCAACAAACTCACGAAGAAAAGCGATATACTCGGGTAACTCATCATCCTTTATATTCTTGCTTATGAATACAGGACGTGGGCTATCTGGCGTTCCCAAGTCTATCTTTTGAACAGAATCTTCTGTTGGAAGACTTGAAGGTGGTTCCTCCATAATATTTTCGGAGGCTTCCAACTCAACAAGGCCTTCCGGAGTTTCAAAGGTATGCTCAGGCCAAGGCTGTGCTTCTGACCATGGGTCTTCTTGATTGGCACTCTTCTCAAGACTTGCTATGAGATGGTCCCAATCGCCTGTTGAAACTGGATCGAAGTATGGCACTTCTTTTGGAGATGATGGTTCTTCTGGACCAGAAGACTGTGCATCTGTATCATCGGACAATTCCTCTTTATCATCAGAGAAATCGTACCAATTGGAGGGGCTTCCTGGATCCTTGACGGGTAACTCTTCAAAGAGATATCCAGGGAGATCAATGTCTTCAAAGACACGAGATGTTGAGGCTTCGTCGGCCAGACGACTTTGTAGCCTTTGGGTCAACTGTCTCATGGGAGCATCAGGGTCGTAGCCCAGTCCGTATGAAGACTTTTCTATATGACGATAGAGTTTCCAATCCTCCTGCTGGCCTTTTGTCAGGGTGGGCTCCAATGGTACGAGAATACCATGACCACCTCCCAAGCCGATTGGATTTCGAGCGTCATAGCCCATTTTCTTCATGATAGCTTGCGCCATTGGACTATACAAGGATAGTTGTGGCGTACCTTCGTTTTGGAAAGGTTCAAGCGAAGAGTTTGATGAAGAAGCCGCCGACCTGTGGAAAAAGATCGGCTTTTCTTTTGATGAGGTCGTCGGAACAACGAAGGAAGCTGATGCTGGATCGCCTATGCCAGCAGGTGCCTCCAATGGAGTGAGAGCAGCAGGTTGAGCTTGCTGAGTATCAGCTTGGCTTGACGAAGTGTCGTCTTCTGTTTCTGAATCTGAATCTGTGTCTTGCATAATAGACACAAAGGAGATGACAAACTTGCCCCCAGGCTTTTGTTTGATCTTCTTTGCCTTGGTAGTGATCACCAGCGGCTTTGAAGACTTGAGGGAGACAACAAAGGGAGATTGGTTGATCTCCTCGGTTTTGCCGGATGGTTGATTTTCTTCCGGTGACTGCTGAGGAGCCTTGCCTTTATCTTTCTGGAGACTTTCGGCAAAGGATGCTGTTTCTTTCTCCTTTTCTTCGTTTCCATCTTTGTACATCTGCGAGTCTGCAAAATGGACTTCTTTGCCTTTGAAAGGTTTTTTGTCCGCAAATACGCGATGTACCAAGCCGTCGTCGCCAACAAACTTGATGCACTGATGAAGAGTTGAAGGAACAACACCACTCTCGTGTATCCAGGGGCGTCCGAGAAGGATGTTGTAGCATGAGGGGGTCTTTATTGCATATACAGTGACTTCAGAGATAAGATCACCGATTTGCAACTTGAACCTAATCTTGCCGATAGGCCTCTGAGCGCTTCCATCGTATCCAAAGATAGACACGGATGTGTGACTCAGTTTACTAGGCGGGATGCCCAGCTCTTCGAGTGCCGAAGTAGAGATGAGGTTGAGGGCAGAACCCGGATCGATCTGTACTCTGTGTATCGGCATCTCTTTGATGTACCCTGTAAAGTATAAGGGCCGGTTGTGCTTTGTCTCGCCTAGTAGGAGGTCTTCCTTAGTGAAGGCGATAGTTGCACTTGCTGCTTTTTGGACTGAGAGGCAATCATTGCAAGATCCCTCAGTCTTCTTCTTTTCTCCTTTTGAGGAGGTATTTGATTTTCTAACCCTATAGTCCATTTCAATTTGTAGGACTTGTGGGGCATGCTTGTCGACATCCATATTCAGTCTTTGCAGTTCTGAAATGAGACTATCACGAGTTTGGGGAGACATTCGTAATAAGTCTAGGATGTGCAGGCGTGCAGGTATGTGTCTAAAGTGCTCAATCAAGTCATACTTGAAAGCCTCCTTAGGGCCTGCATTTTCATTAATGTTGCCACTTGGGGCGTTTACATTCTGTCCCGAAGGATTTACATAAGAAGAAGAAGTTAGATTGTAGTTTTTGTGGTAATCCCGGCCAGAGCGGGTACCTTTACCAACTTCGAGAGCTTCTGGAGACGATTCTTCATTCGGAAGTCCACCCTCAGGATTGAGGGGCTGATCCTTTTCATTTGCTGAAGATGCTTCCGTGTCAATATTACCATCCTCAGTGACTGCATTGCATGGAGCCTTTTCCGGGAACAAGTCCTGAACAGCGTCCAGCAATTTATCTTCTTTGTTTACAATTTCATCGGTCCAGACATCACCCATGAGGTTGGGCATCTGGGACCAGTTGACTGGGTAGACTTCATCGGTAGAGACGTCTTCAAGGTGGTCAGCCAGAAGAGGTCTGTACTCTGATGTGACAGTTTCAGAAGCTCTAGAGGCGCTGTCGTCTCGAACTATCGCATTGCAAGCAATAGGAAACGTGTCCGGAACGGATTGTTGAGAGTCAGATTCGTCCTCTGATGTAAGGGGATCATCCACCCAGCAGTTTTCTTCATTTTCAGGAGTTACTGGAGGGGACTCCTGTAGATTTTCCGGGACCACCGGTTCTGGATTACGATGAAGCTGATTGATGTGATCTTGTCCTTGCTCTATGGCAAGACGCTGCAAGATCCTCGCATATTCTTCGAGATCAGGCATAGGGGCCAGATCTTCTTCTTCATCTACTCCTTGTAGTTCCTCCTGATCGGGTTCTACCGGAGCATTGGCAGGTGCTGTGTCAACAGCATTTTCCTGAACAACCTCTTGGTCTCCTTCATCATCAGACCAAGATCCCTGTGGTTGTAAAGGGTTATACCAGATCACCGGCATGAGGTGGGATTCGGGGATCCATTCCTCGTCGGAGAGGTATTCTCCTGTTTGGAGGGATTCCTCCCATTCATCGGTGTCACTGGACTCGTACCCATCCATGGGGAATCCAACTACTGAATTGCAAGAGTATGATGCCCCCTGCATGTCTTCAGTCTTTAGTAGTGATGGCATGAAATCACCAAGGGTGAATTTCCTTGCCGGCCTCGAAGTCTCGGAAGGAGACTTTTCTGCTGCCCCCAGTGAAGGGGTAGGGGAAGTTTCTGTCTTTTCAGGAACTTCTTGTTTTGGTTGAGCTTTCTCCTGCTGTTTAAGCTTGCGGAGTTGTCTCCTGGCTTGCCTTCGCTGTCGAGCGGTTGGCTTTGTTTTGACGATCTCCCAGTTTTCATCTTCCAGGAGATCGGGATGTACCCATATGGGCTGTCCATCTGGTGTTGGGAACGGGACTAGCTCTTGGGATGTTTGAGCCATTTTTATCACCTTGAAGGAAGTAGTGACCTTCTTCTTTGGTGACTTTTGTGTCTGTCCATACGACACCATGTTGACGGAGGCAGACCCATAGTTTTTGTCAAAGGTGATGACTCCGTTTTTCCACATCTCGTTGATCTTTTCTCTCACAACGAAGCATTGGTTGAGAGGATGCGAGATCATCTGGTGGTATGGACAGTACCGGGGATCGTTGGTTTTGCCAACATCTCCTGGTCTTTTGGGTTCAGGCAGGGTGAGCTTCCCGTTTGCCAAGAGAGCCTCGAAGATTTCTTCGACATCTTCATCGAACGGGTATTTCTTTTCTACTCGTTCTTTGAAGGCATCAGAGAGTTCAGGTCTCTTACCTGCACCTTTGTTTTCAGCTTTCTTTGGTGGCTGCGGAGCTGACTTGGTTTGCACATTGAGAACCTCCTTTTTCTTTTGCTTCGAGGTTGCAACGGCGGTCGGCTCCTTCTTTGATGATTTCTGACTGCTGAGGTCTTTGATCACCGTCTCAGCCTCCATAGATGCTTCTAGGAGTTCTCCCAGATTCTTTGACTTGTTGCCGATAATCATGGAGCGTATTTTTGCTCTCATGTTGTTACGGCAGATGTCGACCAGCGACGTTTGTGGCAGTACGTCTGAACATTTGTACGCCATTGCCTTCCATTTGTGAATGTAGTCGTATGTCGACTCATTCTCTCCCTGTTTTAGGCTGCAGAGTTGAGCCATAGTCACAGGATGATCCTCACCTTTGAAGTGAGTTAGGAAGCGTGTCTCCATCATGGCCCAGTTTTGGATAGAGTCCTCCTGAAGAGTGGAGTACCAATCAAAGGCCGTACCTTTTAGGGTACTTGCGAAGAGACGGATCTTGAGGGCGTCTTGATCCGCGATGGCTCCCGTCAGGATCTTGAAATGGATGACATGTTGCCTGGCCGAGCCCTTCCCCGTATATGTTTGGAGAGTGGGCTGTTTGAATTTGGTAGGAAACGGTACCGAGTCCATCCATAAGGGATATGGCGGCTTGATTCCATGTTCCTTTAGTGAATCCTCTTCCTTTGCTTTGGCGAGGATATCGTCAACGTCCTTTTTGGTAAGGGCGCGTGACTCATTTACCTCCTCTTCATGGTGACTTGGAGGAGCTTCATTTTCATTATTCAGTGGACGTTGGAAGGTAAGAAGTAAGTTCTCTATGAGAGCTTCTATCCTCTGTTGTCCTTGTTCCAGCTGCTGGATGCGTGCTGCTACGTCATCTTGCGGCGGAGGTTGCTCAGCATTTGTGACTAAGACGTTCATCTTTCGAGAGTCGAATGAGGATATCGTCTTGGTGACTGAGCTGGAGCTCATTCTTTTGGATGAAGAGCTCGAAGAGTGATTGCTCCGGTGTCCTTGACTTGAAGGAGTGGGAGAATCTTCTCTATGTTTTCGCGCCCGGGAGACGCTGCGAGTCACCGGTCGCTTGACATGGATTTTTGTTGCTGACTTCTGGCGTCTTTTGGTTTTGCCAACCATATGGACAGTAGCAACTTGGTTGGGTGCTTTCTTTTTCGACCCATTTTTGAGAGAGACCTGGAGCGTGGAGTGCTGCGCTCTTTGCTTCTCTAGTCTCTTTTGCCGATATGCCGCGCGGCGACGCATACGACGAGCGATTTGAGCTTCAGTTAGCTCGGGCTGTGCTCTAGCCACGAAGGAGGTGGTCCCTCGTGCGCAGCAGCCGAGCTTGTCTTCTTTGTAATTTGGTAAGGACAGGATCTGGATGCGGTCCTTAGCCTGTCGCAGCGAAGCTTTAAATTCGGCGAGCTCGGCCCCTGTTGAGATGAAGGGCCGAGTTGCTGGAATACAGGCCTTGACAGGTTCTCGCTGTGGCCTGATGATGCACGACTTGATCTTGGGCTTATAGGAATAAGCCGGCTCGTGCTGGGTAGATTTTGTTTGGTGGAGGGCTGGTTTCTCCTCTTTCGTGTACGAGAGAGGGTAGAACCGGTTCTCCTTGAGCGGGGCCAGGTATGCTGGCCTTGCAGATCTTTGGGACCTTCTTTGTTTTGGAGAAGGTCTTGGAGACCAAGTCTTGAGGTAGACCTGGTTTCTTGCAGGCTGAGGTTTCACGAGGTTGTCGCGAGCTTCAGTCTTCTTGGCGGTTGCCCTTGGTGTCACGGCAGTGACGGGCCCAGGGGCGGTTCTCTGCTTCTTGGCAGGAGTTGTTTCTTCTGTGGGAAGTGGGAAAGGTCCCAGCGACCCGAAGATGATGGACCGGGGAGAGGAGGTCGACCCGGTGTCTTGTGCGTTGCCGAAGGAAGTGACACTTCGGCCGCTGGCAAGGCGCTTAGAAGCGCATTTGTTTTGCTTCTCTTGAAGCATCAGCTGGTACTTGTTCTCATCGAAGGTGATTGTCAGCGAAGCTGCCATTGTTAGTTTTTGAAAAACCTTTCTGAAACAAGACCGGATCCATTAGTAATCACAAGAATGTGGTGATCATAAATGGAAATAAACTATGGTTTTTTCTTTTCAATTTGCTCGAGGGGACAAGGCCCGGCCCAAGCAAGATGAAGAAGGCAAAGCCAGCCATAGAGTATACAATTGTTCTAAACGCAAGTATGAAAGACTCAGAGTGAGCGTTCCAGTGACTGCTAGAAGCAATTGTGAACCTTAATTCAGATTACCGAGGAGCGAAGCTCACTCGAGGTAAAATGATATAAGGTTGGGAGTACAAATGTGTCGGTCGCGAATACAGTAGACCCAAGAGGGCGTACTAGCACCGCTAGGCACAGATGTTGTAAATCGCATCCTTGAAATGGACACGAGATGGGATTTTTGAAAGGTCAAGGTTGGGTTCATAAAGGAGAGCAAATGGCACTCCGATCCGAAAACGTGCTCAACATTTCTGCGAGCACAGAGTCCGAAAGGGAAATAACCAGAATTTCTCGAATCTGGACCCAACAATGACGGAGTTTTTTTTTTTTTTTTTTTTTTGAAAAGTCAGGATCAGATTCATCAAAGAGAGCAAATGACGTTCCAACCCAAACACGTGCTCAACATTTCTGCGAGCACAGAGTCTGGAAAGGAAGAGATCAAATTTTCTCGACTTTGAATCCAAACGTGACGGAAGTGTTTTTTTTTTTTTTTTTTTTTTTTTTTTTTTTATTGAAGATTTTTGGAGAGCAAATGATGTTCCAATCCAAACACGTGCTCAACATTTCTGCGAGCACAGAGTCTGGAAAGGAAGAGATCAAGATTTCTCAAATTTGAACCAAAAATCTATGAAATTTTTTTTTTTAGGGTTTGAGAATACATCGAGTTCTCACGATTCGTTTTTATGAAACCAATATTGATAGATCAGCCCCCAGGTAAGGGTAGGATTACTTAATGAACCCGTTTGGAGGACCCTTACCTAGAACAGCCTAGCTGTCTCCACACTCTGGACAAGGCTTTTCTTAGATCAACGTCGATTAAAGAACGCAATCGATAAAACTTTCGTGTTCTCAAGTGATTCCCCGTTGTTTTTTTTTTTTTTTTTTTTTTTTGGTGGATTCATCAAAGAGAGCGAATGGTCCGTTCCCCGTCTGAACAGGGGCTCAAACAATTTCTGCGAGCCCTAAGTCAGAAAGGAAAAGAAAACCAAAATTTCTCAAATTTGGATCCAAAAGAAAGAAGTTTTTTTTTTTTTTTTGAAAATCTGACAAGTTTGAAAAATCAGATTTTTTTTTTTTGGTGGACTCATCAAAGAGAGCGAATGGTCCGTTCCCCGTCTGAACAGGGGCTCAAACAATTTCTGCGAGCCCTAAGTCAGAAAGGAAAAGAAAACCAAAATTTCTCAAATTTGGGTCCAAAAGAAAGAAGTTTTTTTTTTTTTTTTGAAAATCTGACAAGTTTGAAATCAGATTTTTTTTTTTTTTTTTTTTTTGGTGGACTCATCAAAGAGAGCGAATGGTCCGTTCCCCGTCTGAACAGGGGCTCAAACAATTTCTGCGAGCCCTAAGTCAGAAAGGAAAAGAAAACCAAAATTTCTCAAATTTGGGTCCAAAAGAAAGAAGATTTTTTTTTTTTTGAAAATGCTGACAAGTTTGAAATCAGTTTTTTTTTTTTTTTGGTGGACTCATCAAAGAGAGCGAATGGTCCGTTCCCCGTCTGAACAGGGGCTCAAACAATTTCTGCGAGCCCTAAGTCAGAAAGGAAAAGAAAACCAAAATTTCTCAAATTTGGGTCCAAAAGAAAGAAGTTTTTTTTTTTTTTTTTTTTTAAATCTGAAAAGTTTGAAATCAGATTTTTTTTTCGAACTCATCAAAGAGAGCAAACGGTCCCTTTCCCAATCTGAAAGCGTGCTCAAACATTTCTGCGGGCACTGAGTCCAAAAGGGAGGAGATCGAGATTTCTCAGATCTGAATTCAAAGAACAAGAGAAGATTATTTTTTTTTCGAGAAGGAGAAAGATTGGAAATAGACTTAAAGAAAGAAATTTCCAAAAAAAAAAAATCCCATCTCATGTTTTTTTTTTTTTATGCAAGATTCAACATTGGCAACCAACTAGAAAGGTGCCAAAGAATCTAAGTTCATGTTCTCAAATGAACGTGTCCCACCGGGTGTGCCAGCTTGATGGACCCGATTCCTTCCCTCTCTCCCGCTGCCTCCGCCCCGGGTCTTTCGGGGTGCGGCGGAGGGAGGAGAAGAAAAAGGTAAAGGGTTTCAACATCTTTTTTTTTTTGTACGGGTATGCCAATTTCACTTTTCTACTTAGAATTTAGAAACGGTGATCCGAAGATCCACCTTCACAAGTAGAAAGGGGAAATGAAACTTTTTCTAGTTTTCCATTGCACACATATTTTAAGAAAAGAGACAAAGGGGTTTTTTTTTTAATGCCGTGAAAGGCGATTTCATTTGTTGCCGTGAAAGGCGATTTTGCCGTAAAAGGCGATTTACAAGTCTCATCCATTATGAAAGACAAGAATTGTGATTTTTGTCTCTAAAAGAAAAATAAAGTACAATAGAAATCAAGAAAAGGAATCTGACTTCTCATTCGATTGTGGGGACACGTTCAGATCGACGGTCGCGAGTCATGTATGGGCTCCTCCATCGTCCATGCAGATGAGAACACGATGCTTGGATTCTTGGCTCGGCTTTCTAACCTCAGATTTTTAAAGGACAAAGACCAAGAGAAGGTCTTATATCCGATAAAAAGCTAAGTAAACGGGCTGAAAAGCCACGTTTTAGCCATGTTGGTAGAAGAAGGGAGGTCCTTGGGGGGGTGGCCCCCCAAGGGTGCTTCAATCACCTTGTAGTTGCTCTTGCAGCAGAGTTTCTTTTCTTCAAATTGGCAGAGGTTCTTCTGATTTCTCTGGATTTTCCGGGATTTTCCGAGCAATTTCTCTCTCTCTGGGGCCTTCTCCTTGGAAAAGCCCTCCTATTTATAGGCTTTTGGTGGCCATTAGGAGGGTTTATGAGCATTTAATACATTAATGCTCATAATGGGAGGAGTTACAAGTTTTAAATGATTTGTTTTGTAACTCCTTTTTCCTTGAATTTGATTGGTCGATGGAGATTAATGAGCCTTTGATTGCATTTAATCTCCATCATGGGAGGAGTTTCGTGGCTTTAATGCCATAAATCATTGGATTTGTAACTCCCATTTGCTTGCTTTTGATTGGGCCGTTCAAAATAATGAGTTAATGACCGCATTAACTTGTCATAAAATGGGTCATTTATTCTCATTAATTGGCCGCCAAGTCGCTTGAAGAGTCGCGGGCCGCGCAGTGTCTTTTGGAATTCTTCTCGCGATGATCGCCGATGGATCCACACATTGTTTGATGTCGGATGGCGATGAAATTTCAGACATTGATTGATCTCAATGTGCCGGCAACATCCGTCCTGTCGATTTCACGATCGGGCGGGCAGAAAGTGTACTTTCTTTGACGATTTCGAGGCGTCGAATGATCATCCAATGATTTCGGCGGTGAATCCGTGATTTTAATAAAGATTGACGGATTTCATGCACGAAAAATCAGATTTTGGAAAAATCACAGGGGCCAATCAACTCGGATCGCGAAACGGACCCGAAAAAGTGGGTTTCCGGCGACTTTTGGGTCGCCGGAAATTCCATGGTGCCGTCGACCCGGCGACCATGGGCCATGGTCGCCGGCGACCATGGGCCAAGGTCGCCGGCGACCATGGGCCTTGGGCCCATTTTTTGGCCGCCTTCCGGTCGCCGTATCTTCGCCGTTTTTCGCTCTTTTTTGATGCTTTTTCTTCCTGTATTTTTTCTTGACATTTCCCCTCATTTATTGGCCTGTTTTCCTTGGAGAAATCCCGTCGAGAAGCCACGGAAATCGGAGCACAAAGTTTCCTATTTTTCTGGAAAGCCGAAGACTTTGTTGTGCGGTTTTGCCGATTTTTTGTCAAGCGTTGAAACTAGGCCAAACGATGTCGGAATGACCTGAAATTCGACGTGGAGCTTCTTGAGCATTAGATAGGACCAACCATAGGCTTTGGTTTGAGTTTTGAAGCCTTTGGGGCCCCGCAAATGCTTGCCTTAATTTCGCCATGAGAGAAATGCCGAGCTTTGACTTGTGGTCAACCGATGTCCGATTGACCTGAAATTTGACAGGGAGCCTCCTGAGTAGTAAGTAGGACCAACCATGGGCTTTAGTTTGAGTTTTGAAGCCTTTTGGGGTCCCGCAAACGCTCGCCTTGATTTCATCTCGAGGAAAGTGCCGAGCTTCGAAACTAGGTCAAACGATGTCCGTTTGACCTAAAATTTGACAGGGGACCTATTGGAGTCATTTTGAGACGATCCATTAGCTCCAATTTGAATGCCATGATTCCGGGGTGCTCCGCTGCCGATGGCTTGTTTTTTGCTTCCCGAGAGTTGATGAAGGGTCAAACGTCGTCCGTTTGACTTGAAATTTGGCAGGGGGCCTTTGGAGGTATTTTGAGACCATCCGTAGGCTCTGATCGAAGTTTTGAAGTCTTCGACATTGTCGCTGCCGGGAGCTCTTGTCTGCCTGTCGGAGGAGTGAAGTTAGGCAAATGATGTCGAAATGGCCCGAAACTTCAATGTGTACCCCTTTTGGCTGCTTTGAAGGATCTTGCAGTTTTTGTTTGATTCTGACAAGATCTGGTGCTTGAAGTGGCGCCTTCCTATTTATGG
>QPKB01001185.1:0-12871 GCA_003546025.1 Camphora micrantha
TGGAGGAGTCTCAGCTCTTTGTCTTCCAACTTTTTTGACGGTGGAGATGCTTCTGAGAGTATGTCCCAGGAAGCCAGGGCTAAGAACCCGAAGAAGATCTCCGCTATGCGAGAAAATTTGAGGGATTTTCTTACAAGCACAGACGCCATTTGTCCTGACATTGCGCTGCGGAGAGATCTTGCTGTTTACCTCACTTACTGGCTGGTGAGGCAGTTTTTGCTGGAGGAGATGGAACGCACATCAGGCCGCACTGTATTTTTTCGGCTTGTCAGATGGATTTCGGAGAGCAGCTTGCTTTGGTACCTGCTCTTTACTCCTATTTGTGCACCGAACTGCAGGCTGCTGCTTTCTTGGTTCGGCTTGGGCTCCCTATGAATAGGGTATTTTCAGCCCATATTTTCTATTCGTGGTTTGTGTACCACTGTCCTGGCTTCCACTGTTTAGGTGCTGCACAGGATGATGACCCGTTTATGATTCGGTTGGCTAGAGGGAAAGCCGTTTCCGAATCTCTTTTGTCTGCCCGTTTGAGGATCCGACGGTTCAGGGACGTCGAGATGGGGGAGTCTTCAGTCAAGCTTTCTCTCGGTTTGCGGAAGAAGGCTTTTGATTTTGGTGTCTCCCGTGATTCCACCAGAGCGAGGTCGGGAAGACACTATTCTTTGATGAACGCAGAGAAGGGATGGCTTTTTAACATACGTGTTGGTACGATGGTGTACCGTCGACATCTTTTTGTTGACATCCAGCCGTATGTTCCTTCTCGTTTTGCGTTGCAGTTGGGCTTCTCCCAAGGCGTTGTAGGGGCGCCTTCGAGCATGGTGAAGCGTTTTGGGGGTCTTCAGGATGGGAGGAATGCATGGGCTTTTTACAGTGCGGAGGACACTACCGCCATGATTTCCTATCCTGAGCTGCCCACTTTCCGGACCGCTGGCTTCGCGAAATGGTTTGCAGAGAGCTTTTCAGTGCACCAGGGGCTTTCCAAGAAGGAGCTCAATGTCAAGCAATCTTCCGGGAAGGGTCTTGGTAGATCAGACGGCGTCCGGCGAGAGGAGGTTTTGGCCTTCCTTTCTGGAGAGAAGCATAGGATAGGCTTTCTCAAGGATCGGGATGTCGTCAGATCTGGAGCTGTGCAAGAGGTACCTGGTGAGGTCCTGAGACAGCTGGAGGAGGAGGAGGAAGCTGAGATCGACGCTTGGAGGCAAGCGGAACGAATGAAAACTTCCATGGGGTCCACTGGGAGGAGCGGACCATCCAGTGAGGACTCTGGTGAGAGGCCTGACTTTGATAGCGGGGTAGGTTCTTCAGGTAAACCGACCCGCAGGAGCAAGAGGAAGAGAGGGCAGTACCGTCATAAGAAGCAGTGCGAAGATTCTCCTGACGTGGAAGTCCCTCTTACCATTGATGAGGAGGTCTCGGGGGATGCCGAAGAGCCTCCAGAGAAGAGGAGTCGAGAGGAAAACGCCGACGATGGTATGATCTTTTCCCTTTCTTTTTCTGCTTTCTCTCTTTTTCTCTTTTTTTTTTGAGAGATTTTTGTTTAGATCCACTGCTTTCTTTTCTTTTTGCAGAGGATGATGTCTTGGTGATGCCTGAGGCCCCGGCCGATGAGGCGGCGACGGATCCGACTATGGTATCTGAGGAAGAGCCAAGGGACTCTAGAGTAGATCCAGAATCTTCTCCTGGTACTACTTCTTTACTTCCCCTCCTTTTTTTTTTGGCATTTTCTTTTCTTTGCTAAATTTTGCTGATATTTCTTCCCCCCTTTTTATCAGCTGATTTGCCAGAGGATTCTGACGACTTCGAGCCATCCATGGATGTAGCTTTCTGCGACACTTCGGACGAGTTTATGGAGACAGAAAGCGCTCCACCGGTCGTCGGAGAAGGTATTTCACAACAATAGTCTTGACAATTTTTTTTTTTTTGTGTCAAGATCATGTTCATACCTTTCATCTTCTGGCAGGTTGTGAGGTGACAGGAGAGGTTCCATTGTCTTCCTCGGAGCCGGAACAGGAAATACCAGCGGCTGGTCCAGATGTAGATGCTTCTTCTACCAGTTTTGATGCGGCAGAAGTGCAAACACATGATGATATCCCATCTTCTGACGCTCCGACTGGGAAGAGTCTTTCGATTTATCGCCCACTACGGCCTGACATGGGCAGTCAGTCAGCGGAGCATGGCGAGTCTTCATCTGGGCCCTCTCTTCAGTTTGCAAAGAAGGTCTTGAAGAGTGTACTGAGCTCCTGGGTCGAGACCCTTTCTTCCGGTCACTTGGAAGCTGGCTTTGGCATGGTCAAGCACGTGCGAGACATCCTTGCTGACAGCGCAGAGGTTGGTCTGGATATCACCAATGCCAAGGCTTTCGTTGATGGAGTCATTTCATTGGGCGATAAGTGGAGCAACACTAAGAACTCCCCAAGTGATGACTTTTTCAACGAAATGTTTCTGAAGCCTTCCAGCGAGGTCAAATCGGAAGTGAATAAGATCTTGAAGGCTCGGAAGCAGCTTGTTCGGGAGAGGAACGTCGCCGAACTGGCTATTATCGAGCTATCAAAAGACCTGAGCCACCTCGATAAGGAGATCAACGAGACTAGGCAGCGTCTCGAGTTGTTGGAAGAACAGACTGCTGCTAAATGGGCTGCTGTTCTTGAAGCTCGTGCCAGAGAAAGCACTCTGATCCGTCAGGTTGAAGAGGTTGACGGGAATCTCCGAAGGAAGACTCAGGAGCATGAGCGATGGCAACTTCTTTGGGAGGAATTCCCCCGTGCTGAAGATGGATCGTGGTTATCTGCCGCATTTTATGGCAGCATCTTGAAGAAGCGTGGCCTGGAAGCCTTGGAGGCTGAGGCCAAGAGTCTGCTCGAGGACCTTAGTCTTTGGTTGAAGACTATGATGGACTGAGCTTTTGACAAACTTTCTTCTTTTTTTTTTGGTACCTCCATGTATAAACATTTTGGCACTCTGTTTTTTTTGTATCCCCTTGTTCTACTTAAATTCATTTTTTTTTTTTTTTGAAAATAAGCAAAAGTTGAATGGGAATGTTTGTTTGAAAATCTTGATCAAAAGGTTATCATTTTGTGAAAATCTTTTGTCAAAAGTGTTGTTTTGGCATGAAAGCCAGATTTTGTGGCACAAAGCCTGGTTTTTGATGGCTTGAAAGCCGAAAATTTTGAGGTGGCATGAAAGCCGATTTTGGTGGCGTGAAAGCCAAATTTTGGTGGCGTGAAAGCCGATGTGGCATGGAAGCCGATTTTTGGCATGAGAGCCGATTTTTGGCGTAAAAGCCGGATTTTTTGAAAACCAAGTTTTGTTTTGTTGGCATGAGAGCCAGATTTTTTGTTTTTGGCATAAAAGCCGGATTTTTGGCATGAGAGCCGATTTTTGGCGTAAGAGCCGAGTTTTTGGCGTAAAAGCCAGATTTTTGGCATGGAAGCCGAGTTTTTGGTTTTCAAAAATGCAAGTATCGACTAAGAGTCGCCTCCCTGCTGAATGGTATTGCAAGTATCGATGGAATGTCGCCTCCTTGCTCATTCGGTTGCGAGTATCGATGGAATGTCGCTTCCTCGCGAAGTTGGGTGCAAGTATCGACTAAGCGTCGCTTCCCTGCTTTTTCTTCAAAAATTTCATTTTGCGGGTATCGATGCAATGTCGCCTCCCCACGATTTTTGAAATTTGAGGTTTTCTCGAACCTTTGTTTTTCTTTTGAAATTTGGGTTGTGGATATCAACTGGAATGTTGCGTCTCCACGATTTTTTGAAATTTTGCAAGTATCAACGAGGTGCTGCTTCCTTGCGATTTTGAGGTTTTGGAAGTATCGAATGGGGTTCGAATCCTTCCAATGGGTTTTTGCGAGTATCGACTTGACACCGCTTTCCCGATTTTTGTTTTTAGACACGAGGGTCGTAAATTTTGACCTAAAACCATTTTTGGCGGTAAAAGGTAAGGCGGACTAGGGTGGAAATTCCTAAGTCCTGATTTTTGTTTCAAACCAAGAATTTTGGGTTCAAGGATCGGAAATTTTGGTTAAGTTTGGGAAGAGGCTCCTAAACTTAGATTTTTGGATTTTGATTTTCTTTTGAACAATGAAACGATGAAAGTAAGCATTGTTTTGAAAGTTCCAAAAGGAGTGGGTTTGACGAGCAAGTACCTGGAAATAGGCTTTGGCCTTGCAGGCGTCGCTCTGACCCAGTGGAGGAAGTCTTCAAGGGTAGTACCGCTTCAAGAACTTGCCGTTGATGGGCAGCATACATCTATCACCTTCCATGTTTAGAAGTGCGTATGCGCCATTGGAGAAGACTTGGTCGATGATGAAGGGTCCCTCCCATTTTGGTTCAAATTTGCCTATGGATTTGTGAGCGAAAACCATCGGCCTTTTTACCGCAAGAACCAAGTCACCCTTTTTGTGGGCGCGTTGCCTGACCTTTTTGTCGAAAGATCCAGCCATGCGTGCTTGGTAGAGCTCAATGCTTTGGAGTGCCTCGAGTCGTCTCTCATCGAGATTGTCCAGCTCGTGGAGTCTTAATTTGACATTGATTTCTTGCGTCATGTTATTTTGTAGAGATACCCTTAAGGAAGGAATTTGTACCTCTAAAGGGACAACAGCCTCGCATCCATAGACCAAGGAGAATGGCGTGCTATGGGTCGGTCCTCGAACGGTGGTTCGGTAGGCCCACAAAGCTTCGGATAGTTTGTCGCCCCAGTCTCTTTTGTGGCTAGAGACCATTTTCTTGAGAATTTTGCAGAGTGTCTTGTTGAAGGCCTCTGCCAGTCCATTCGCCGCCGGATTGTACGGAGTTGAAGGACAACTTTGGATTTTGTATTTGTCGCAGAACCTGTAGAATCGATGATCACGGAATTGTGGTCCGTTATCATGGACGAATCTTTTAGGTATGCCGAAGCGACAAATGATGTTGGTGCGCAAGAACTGAAGGACTGATGAGGTCTTCATTTCATTGAGCGCAAAAGCTTCTGACCACTTGGAGAAATAATCCGTAGCGGCGAAGATGAAGCGATGACCTTTGCTTGACGGAGGGGAGACAGGACCTACGATGTCCATACCCCAAGCTTCGAAAGGCCATGATATTGCTGTAGGATGTAGCCATTCTGGAGGCATGTGGACATAGTCTCCATGAACTTGGCATTGTTGGCAGCGTTTAGCAAATTGCATTGCGTTAGCTACCATGGTAGGCCAATAATAACCTAACCTTTTTATCTGATCGTAGAGCTTTGGACCAGCCTGATGAGCTCCACAAAGACCAGCATGCACCTCTTTGAGAGTTTCTTCAGCTTCTTGTTGTGATAAGCAGCGTAGAAGTACTCCATTGTAGGATTTTCTGTAGAGCATCTTTGAAGGAATGTCCAGATGAAAGTTTGGGGTTCGTCTTTGAACACTTACCCGTTCTTTTGGATCTTCAGGCAGGATTCCGAACATAATATAATCAATGAACGGATCCCTCCAGTCGCCGATCGGAGGTCTGAGGATGGAGATCCGACTTCCAACCAGTTGGTGGCACTCAGCAACTGCTTGGTGTGTATTGAGGGGAGGGAGAATCCTTCTCTCACACACTGTAATTTGCATGTGTTCTCCTTCTTGGACCGCCATAGAGGCGGCGAGTTCAGCCAGGGCGTCTGCACGGATGTTTTCGCCTCTACGAATGTAGGTGATATGACAGATGTCAAATTTTCGCCGAAGTGATTGCGCCTTGTTGTAGTAAGGCAACAGATCAGGCTTCCTGATTTCAAATTTCTGATTCATCTGGTTGACGATCAGTTGAGAATCCCCGAAGGCTTCTAGCACTGTGATGCCGGATTCGAGGGCGAGTTCCAATCCTAATATCAAATTGTGACAGGAGGATAGACCATTTTGCCAGTCGGGCATTGAGGGAACCTGCTTTTGTGACAAGGACCTTCAGGAGATTGATGATCGAGATCAGGTATACTGTGTTGGACAGCAGATAGTGACGTAGCGTTTGTACAGCAAACATCACTGCAAGACATTCTTTTTCGACTGGAGAGTAGCGATGCTCTGCACCTACCAGCATGCGGCTGAGATAGTATAGAGCAGCTTCTTTTCCCTCATGATTTCCTTGTGCAAGTAGAGCTCCCAAAGAGTGGTCGAGGGCTCTTGTGTACAAGATAAATGGTTTTCCAGTTGTGGGGGCAGCCAGTACTGGAGGTTTGGTCAGGTATGACTTGATGTCTTGGAACGCAATTTCGCACTCAGCATCCCAGACAAAGTCCACGCCCTTTTTCTTTAGGCGGGAGAATGGACGGCATTTCCCTGACAGGTTGGAGATGAACCGTCGAATGTATGCCAATCTTCCTTGAAGCCCTTTTAACTGTCTCAGGGTTTTTGGGGGTGGCATTTCTAGGATAGCCTTGACTTTGATAGGGTCAAGCTCTATTCCCGCTTTCCGAACTACGAATCCGAGGAACTTACCCGATGATACACCGAAGAAGCATTTTAGGGGATTCATTCGCAGTTTGTGCCTGCGTAGTCGGAGGAAGACTTCTCGAAGATCTTTGAGATGGTCTTCTTTCTTTTTGCTTTTGATGGCGAGGTCATCAACGTAGCATTCGACCATCTTATGCTGCATATCTTGGAATATCTTCATCAGAGCCCTCTGATATGTCGCACCAGCATTTTTCAGACCAAATGGCATTACAGTGTAACAATACACGCCGAATGGGGTCCGAAATGATGTGTGTCTTTCATCTTCAGGATGCATTTTTATCTGATTGTACCCAGAGAAACCATCCATGAATGTCATCCGTTCGAACCCACAGGTGTTGTCGATCATCACCTCCGGTATGGGGAGCGGAAATTCATCTTTAGGACATGCATTGTTCAGGTCTCTATAATCAATACAGACCCTGATCTGCCCATTTTTCTTTGTCACTGGGACGATGTTGGCCAACCATTCAGTATGCTGTTCCTCGCGGATGAAGCCAACGTTTTTGAGTTTCTGAACTTCTTGTTCAATTTTGTCCATTATGTCAGGACGAAATCTTCTTTGGTCTTGTTTGACAGGCTTGATATCTTCTTGTAGATTGAGTTTGTGAACTGCTATTTTGGGGTCTAAACCAGGCATTTCAGCGTAAGACCATGCAAAACAATCAACAAACTCATGAAGAAAAACGATATACTCGGGTAACTCATCATCCTTTATATTCTTGCTTATGAATACAGGACGTGGGCAATCTGACGTTCCCAAGTCTATCTTTTGAACAGAATCTTCTGTTGGAAGACTTGAAGGTGGTTCCTCCATAATATTTTCGGAGGCTTCCAACTCAACAAGACCTTCCGGAGTTTCAAAGGTTTTCTCAGACCAAGGCTGTGCTTCTGACCATGGGTCTTCTTGATTGGCACTCTTCTCAAGACTTGCTATGAGATGGTCACAATCGCCTGTTGAAACTGGATCGAAGTATGGCACTTCTTTTGGAGATGATGGTTCTTCTTGACCAGAAGACTGTGCATCTGTATCATCGGACAATTCCTCTTTATCATCAGAGAAATCGTACCAATTGGAGGGGCTTCCTGGATCCTTGACGGGTAACTCTTCAAAGAGATATCCGGGGAGATCAATATCTTCAAAGACACGAGATGTTGAGGCTGCGTCGGCCAGATGACTTTGTAGCCTTTGGGTCAACTGTCTCATGGGAGCATCAGGGTCGTAGCCCAGTCCGTATGAAGACTTTTCTATATGACGATAGAGTTTCCAATCCTCCTGCTGGCCTTTTGTCAGGGTGGGCTCCAATGGTACGAGGATACCGTGGCCACCTCCCAAGCCGATTGGATTTCGAGTGTCATAGCCCATTTTTTTCATGATAGCTTGCGCCATTGGACTATACAAGGATAGTTGTGGCATACCTTCATTTTGGAAAGGCTCAAGCGAAGAGTTTGATGAAGAAGCCGCCGACCTGTGGAAAAAGATCGGCTTTTCTTTTGGTGAGTTTGTCGGAACAACGAAGGAAGCTGATGCTGGATCGCCTATGCCAGCAGGTGTCTCCAATGGAGTGAGAGCAGGTTGAGCTTGCTGAGTATCAGCTTGGCTTGACGACGTGTCGTCTTCTGTCTCTGAATCCGAATCTATGTCTTGCATAATAGACACAAAGGAGATGACGAACTTGCCCCCAAGCTTTTGTTTGGTCTTCTTTGCCTTGGTAGTTATCACTAGCGGCTCTGTAGACTTGAGGGAGACACCAAAAGGAGATTGGTTGATCTCCTCGGTTTTGCTGGATGGTTGATTTTCTTCCGGTGATTGCCGAGGAGCCTTGCCTTTATCTTTCTGGAGACTTTCGGCAAAGGATACTATTTCTTTCTCCTTTTCTTCGTTTTCATCTTTGTACATCTGCGAGTCTGCGAAATGGACTTCTTTGCCTTTGAAAGGCTTTTTGTCCGCAAATACGCGATGTACCAAGCCGTCGTCGCCAACAAACTTGATGCACTGATGAAGAGTTGAAGGAACAACACAACTGTCGTGTATCCAGGGGCGTCCGAGAAGGATGTTGTAGCATGAGGGGGTCTTTTTTGCATATACAGTGACTTCAGAGATAAGATCACCGATTTGCAACTTGAACCTAATCTTGCCGATAGGCCTCTGAGCGCTTCCATCGTATCCAAAGATAGACACAGATGTATGACTCAGCTTGCTAGGCGGGATGCCCACCTCTTCGAGTGCCGAAGTAGAGATGAGGTTAAGGGCAGAACCCGGATCGATCTGTACTCTGTGTATCGGCATCTCTTTGATGTACCCTGTAAAGTATAAGGGCCGGTTGTGCTTTGTTTCGCCTAGTAGGAGGTCTTCCTTAGTGAAGGCGATAGTTGCACTTGCTGCTTTTTGAACTGAGAGGCAATCATTGCAAGATCCCTCAGTCTTCTTCTTTTCTCCTTTTGAGGAGGTATTTGATTTTTTAACCCTATAGTCCATTTCAATTTGTAGGACTTGTGGGGCATGCTTGTCGACATCCACATTCAGTCTTTGCAGTTCTTTACCAACTTCGAGAGCTTCTGGAGACGGTTCTTCATTCGGAAGTCCACCCTCCGGATTGAGGGGCTGATCCTTTTCATTTGCTGAAGATGCTTCCGTGTCAACCTTACTATCCTCAGTGATTGCATTGCATGGGGCATTTTCCGGGAACAAGTCCTGAACAACGTCCAGCAATTTGTCTTCTTTGTTTACAATTTCATCGGTCCAGACATCACCCATGAGGTTGGGCATCTGGGACCAGTTGACTGGGTAGACTTCATCGGTAGAGACGTCTTCAAGGTGGTCAGCCAGAAGAGGTCTGTACTCTGATGTGACAGTCTCAGAAGACGAAGGTTGAGAAGATGGCACCTCCGAGGTAGCAATATCAGAGGATATACTACCTGATGTAGTATGGGAGTTTGTGGCCTCGGCAGATGAAGCTCCATAGGTGCTGTCGTCTCGAACTATCGCATTGCAAGCAATAGGAAACGTCTCCGAAACGGATTGTTGGGAGTCAGATTCATCCTCTGATGTAAGGGGATCATCCACCCAGCAGTTTTCTTCATTTTCAGGAGTTACTGGAGGGGACTCCTGTAGATTTTCTGGGACCACCGGTTCTGGGTTGCGATGAAGCTGATTGTTGTGATCTTGTCCTTGCTCTATGGCAAGACGCTGCAAGATCCTTGAATATTCTTCGAGATCAGGCATAGGAGCCAGATCTTCTTCTTCATCTACTCCTTGTGGTTCCTCCTGATCGGGTTCTACCGGAGCATTGGCAGGTGCTGTGTCAACAGCATTTTCCTGAACAACCTCTTGGTCTCCTTCATCATCAGACCAAGATCCTTTTGGTTGTAAAGGGTTATACCAGATCACCGGCATGAGATGGGATTCAGGGATCCATTCCTCGTCGGAGAGGTATTCTCCTGTTTCAAGGGATTCCTCCCATTCATCGGTGTCACTGGCGGTGTCACTGGACTCGTACCCATCCATGGGGAATCCAACTACTGAATTGCAAGAGTATGATGCCCCCTGCATGTCTTCAGTCTTTAGTAGTGATGGCATGAAATCACGAAGGGTGAATTTCCTTGCCGGCCTCGAAGTCTTAGAATGAGACTTTTCTGCTACCCCCAGTGAAGGGGTAGGGGAAGTTTCTGTCTTTTCAGGAACTTCTTGTTTTGGTTGAGCTTTCTCCTGCTGTTTAAGCTTGCGGAGTTGTCTCCTGGCTTGCCTTCGCTGTCGAGCGGTCGGCTTTGTTTTGACGATCACCCAGTTTTTATCTTCCAGGAGATCGGGATGTACCCATATGGGCTGTCCATCTGGTGTTGGGCACGGGACTAGCTCTTGGGATGTTTGAGCCATTTTTATCACCTTGAAGGAAGTAGTGACCTTCTTCTTTGGTGACTTTTGTGTTTGTCCAAATGACACCATGTTGACGGAGGCAGACCCATAGTTTTTGTCAAAGGTGATGACTCCGTTTTTCCACATCTCGTTGATCTTTTCTCTCACAACGAAGCATTGGTTGAGAGGATGCGAGATCATCTGGTGGTATGGACAGTACCGGGGATCGTTGGTTTTGCCAACATCTCCTGGTCTTTTGGGTTCAGGCAGGGTGAGCTTCCCGTTTGCCAAGAGAGCCTCGAAGATTTCTTCGACATCTTCATCGAACGGGTATTTCTTTTCTACTCGTTCTTTGAAGGCATCAGAGAGTTCAGGTCTCTTACCTGCACCTTTGTTTTCAGCTTTCTTTGGTGGCTGCGGAGCTGACTTGGTTTGCACATTGAGAACCTCCGTTTTCTTTTGCTTCGAGGTTGCAATGGCGGTCGGCTCCTTCTTTGATGATTTCTGACTGCTGAGGTCTTTGATCACCGTCTCAGCCTCCATTGATGCTTCTAGGAGTTCTCCCAGATTCTTTGATTTGTTGCCGATAATCATGGAGCGTATCTTTGCTCTCATGTTGTTACGGCAGATGTCGACCAGCGACGCTTGTGGCAGTACGTCTGAGCATTTGTACGCCATTGCCTTCCACTTGTGAATGTAGTCGTATGTCGACTCATTCTCTCCCTGTTTTAGGCTGCAGAGTTGAGCCATAGTCACAGGATGATCCTCACCTTTGAAGTGAGTCAGGAAGCGTGTCTCCATCATGGCCCAGTTTTGGATAGAGTCCTCCTGAAGAGTGGAGTACCAATCAAAGGCCGTACCTTTTAGGGTACTTGCGAAGAGACGGATCTTGAGGGCGTCTTGATCCGCGATGGCTCCCGTCAGGATCTTGAAATGGATGACATGTTGTCTGGCCGAGCCCTTCCCCGTATATGTTTGGAGAGTGGGCTGTTTGAATTTGGTAGGAAACGGTACCGAGTCCATCCATAAGGGATATGGCGGCTTGATTCCATGTTCCTTTAGTGAATCCTCTTCCTTTGCTTTGGCGAGGATATCGTCAACGTCCTTTTTGGTAAGGGCGCGTGACTCATTTACCTCCTCTTCATGGTGACTTGGAGGAGCTTCATTATTTGGTGGACGTTGGAGGGTAAGAAGTAAGTTCTCCATGAGAGCTTCTATCCTCTGCTGTCCCTGCTCCAGCTGCTGGATGCGTGCGGCTACGTCATCTTGCGGCGGAGGTTGCTCAGCATTTGTAACTAAGATGTTCATCTTTCGAGAGTCGAATGAGGATATCGTCTTGGTGACTGAGCTGGAGCTCATTCTTTTGGATGAAGAGCTCGAAGAGTGATAACTCCGGTGTCCTTGACTTGAAGGAGTGGGAGAATCTTCTCTATGTTTTAGCGCCCGGGAGACGCTGCGAGTCACCGGTCGCTTGACATGGAGTTTTGTTGCTGACTTCTAGCGCCTTCTGGTTTTGCCAACCATATGGACAGTAGCAACTTGGTTGGGTGCTTCTTTTTCGACCCATTTTTGAGAGACCGGGAGCGTGGAGTGCTGGGCTCTTTGCTTCTCTAGTCTCTTTTGCCGATACGCCGCGCGGCGACGCATACCATGAGCGATTTGAGCTTCAGTTAGCTCGGGCTGTGCTCTAGCCACGAAGGAGGTGGTCCCTCGCGCACAGCAGCCGAGCTTGTCTTCTTTGTAATTTGGTAAGGACAGGATTTGGATGCTGTCCTTAGCCTGTCGCAACGAAGCTTTAAATTTGGCGAGCTCGGCCCCTGTTGAGATGAAGGGCCGAGTTGCAGGAATACAGACCTTGACAGATTCTCGCTGAGGCCTGATGATGCACGACTTGATCTTGGGCTTATAGGAATAAGCCGGCTCGTGCTGGATGGATTTTGTTTGGTGGAGGGCTGGTTTCTCCTCTTTCGTGTACGAGAGAGGGTAGAACCGGTTCTCCTTGAGCGGGGCCAGGTATGCTGGCCTTGCAGATCTTTGAGACCTTCTCTGTTTTGGAGAAGGTCTTGGGGACCAAGTCTTGAGGTAGACCTGGTTTCTTGCAGGCTGAGGTTCCGCGGGATTGTCGCGGGCTTCAGTCTTCTTGGCGGTTGCCCTTGGTGTCACGGTAGTGACATGCCCAGGGGCGGTTATCTGCTTCTTGGCAGGAGTTGCTTCTTCTGCGGGATGTGGGAAAGGTCCCAGCGACCCGAAGACGATGGACCGGGGAGAGGAGGTTGACCCGGTGTCCTGTGTGTTACCGAAGGAAGTGACACTTAGGCCGCTGGCGAGGCGCTTAGGAGCGCATTTGTTTTGCTTCTCTTGAAGCATCAGCTGGTACTTGTTCTCGTCGAAGGTGATTGTCAGCGAAGCTGCCATGTTAGTTTTTGAAAAACCTTTCTGAAACAAGACCGGATCCATTAGTAATCACAAGAATGTGGTGATCATAAATGGAAATAAACTATGGTTTTTTCTTTTCAATTTGCTCGAGGGGACAAGGCCCGGCCCAAGCAAGATGAAGAAGGCAAAAAGCC
>QPKB01001186.1:0-12859 GCA_003546025.1 Camphora micrantha
GGCCACTTCAGCAACAAGCACCACACAACAACAGTACAGACCTCAACAGCAGCAACAACAGGCCCGTCAACAAGGACAAAATCAAAATCAGCGTCCTCTGCAACATAATAGAGATGCACAGCAAGGTAGGCCACAACAGCGAGGATAAGTCTATGCAGTCGATAAAGCTGATGCAGAGGCGGCGGGTAATGTAGTGGAAGGTACACTCCTTTTTATGGGATTAAAGCTAGGATTTTATTTGACCCTTGCTCTACACACTCATTTTTATCCCACGAATTTTCTATGTTGATTCCTGTGCATGCTAAAGAACTTGAGTATATTTTGACGGTGGCCACCCAGTAGGTAAACAAGTTGTGTGTACCACTTATCACCCTAGTTGTACAGTTCAGATAGGAGAAGTGGTTTTAACCGCATACCTTATTTTATTGGAGATGTATGATTTTGATGTCATCCTAGGGATGGATTGGTTGGCAGGGTACCATGCCACAATCGATTGTTTCCATAAAACCCTCACCTTCAAATTAGATGAGACACCAACAGGAGTGTTATTCCAGGGAGAGAAGAGAAATACTCATACAGGGTTGGTTTCAGCGTTTAAGGCTGATAGACTTTTGAAAAGCGGATATGAGGCCTATTTAGCGTTTATCACAGAGGATAAACAGTGTGAGACTCCGGCCCGAGAGGCCCAGATTAGTGTTTTTGAGCTGTGTTTTAGCTCTAAGTGTGTTTAGTGGATTGTGGTTAAGTTGGGATTAGAATAGCTTTGTTATAGCTTTGGGATATTTTGAGTGCCTTTGGTACTAGTGGGGCCCTTTGGAGGTTCCTTTTTATGACTTACGTGTACTTGGGGGATTACTCGAGATTCTTTTGATTTGGTGTTTTATCCCGATTTACTTGTTTTGTTAATCCCTTCAACTTTCATGTTGATCCCGTTCCCGTCCCGAATCCCGAAACTCGACTTTTCTAGCTTCAAGGGTAAAACAGTCTTTTCACACTAAATCTGTACAGAATTATTATTATTCCCGAAACCCGTGAAGCATATACTTTTTGGAAACTAGATATTTCGATGATCATTTCTTCCTTCTTCGTCGATTTCATCCGAAGTCCCGAAAACCACTATTTCAGCCTTTCAAAGTTCTTAAGTGGTGGAGCCCATTTTCATTGGCTACAAGAACCCATCTTCCCTTTTTCCTTCTCCATTTTCCAGCACAAGAGAGGAGCCTAGGGTTTTCTTGCCTCCTTTCTTCTTCTTCTTGCCATTCCTTCACTAGATCTCCACCAAATCTTGCACCAACATCAAAATAGAGATCACCATTCTCTTCCTCTCCTTGAAGGCTTCCTATTTGTACCATTTTTGAATAAATCTCTTCTCTCCAAGATCTTCATTTAGCTTGTCTTGTCCATTTGGAGAACCTATTGGTAAGATCTCTCCCCAATCTCTTAGATTTGTGTTCTTATGGTTCTTGAGAAGCTCCATTTTCATTATTAGGAGCTCTCTCTTCTTATTGCTTGGTTTGACCCATTTTAGGGTTTTGTTTTGGGGGTTTTTGTAGAGATTGTGTTCTTGGCTTGCAAGTGTGATTAGGAGCTGGTTTTCCATTGATTAAAGACTCAAGGCAAGTGGATGATTTGATACTTTTAGCTTTGAATGAGTTTTATGAAATGCATTATGATTTCACCAAATATTTTGTGATATTAATGGCTTGTTTAGACTTGAAATAAATGCACATTGGTGAATCTTGATAGCTTGTTTTATTCATATATTAGATTGCTAATCAGGTTTAAGAAAGGAAGAGAAAAGATTGGAAAAATGGAATGACCCATTGAACTGCTGTAACAGAACCTGGGTTCTGTTACGCAGTTCATGCGGTCGACCGGCCAAGGGGCGCGGTCGACCGGGGACACTGGAACAGGTCCCCTGTTGGAAGACCTGCTGCACTGCGGGAATCCCTATTCCACAGTTCACGCGGTCGACCGGCCAAGGGGCGCGGTCGACCGGCCACACAGAGGTCAGGCTCTCTGGAGCCTGACCAAAACACTATTCACCCATTTTAAGTTACAACTCCCGGTCGACCTGGCCCATGGCGGTCAACCGAGCCCACTGTGTACGCGGTCGACCAACCAAGGGCCAGGTCGACCGGCCCAACTGGAAACCTGCTGAAAAACGGACTTTTCATCCTATGTTAGATGGACTTTAAGTGGAACTTAGTGACCCTTTTGTGGACCCGTTTGACTTCTTTTGAGGATGGTTGAACCGACACTCCCTCACGGTTAATCCGGTTGTATCGGTACTTAACCTAATTCAATCTTGAACGGTACGGAACGACGGGATATCCTTTCTTTTATCTAAACGCGAAATTGGTTTGTTTGGATATCGCGAATCCGTTTTCCTTTCGATGACTGAGTAGGTTGTAAGGTACTACTAGATTAACGTTGTACTTAGGATCCCCTCTCTATTATGTTTTGTTTTTTTAAAATTCGATTAAAGTTTGAATACCTAAGGTGCATAAAGAGCCCGGAATGTCTTCAAACTCAAGGAGTACCAAGTGATCATTACAATCGACATACGGGGTCCTTATTCACTTGATTTGTATCGAATCCCGATACTTGTCCCGAATTTCTCGAATTATGATTTATCTTGAATCCCGATAATAGCCCGAATTTCTCGAATTATGATTTAGCATTCCCGAAAGTATTGAAAGTGTATTTTAGCATTTTTGCTTGCCCGTTTATACATGCCCGAATAAAATGAAATTAGTGCTTTTGAGCACCCCGTCCCGCCCGTTTATTTAAGTGCATTACATATGATTTGTACATGTCTTGTTTTATATGATTTGACCTATGAGTCGGCACCACTAAGCTTGGGTTTCCTTGCCGGTTTGATCCACCGACTTGTAGACCCTTTCCCGTCCCGCCAGCTGCAGTTTGGATCCCGCTACCCGGTTATTACCGTGGTCTTGTCCCGATGCCGCAGATTGCTACTGTGGTTCCCGATACCCGGTTCGCTACCGTGGTCATGTCCCGTATTATATTATGTATATGTTACTTATGTTGCATCTCCTCACTTCGGTGACTGAGACAACATCCCAATATGCTCATGTCACTTCGGTGATAGAGGACTTAGCTTTTTGTGGTTGCCATCTTGTCTGTTTCCCGTTTCCTTGGATACCTTACATGTTTAATAGCGCATACGTATTTGCATAAATGATTCTCTCGTTTTATGAAACCATTGCTCTGACAGGTTTAAATGTTTTCCAAGGTAATTTCTTTATTGTTATGTCTTTTCACCTGTTTGCCAAACCGTCGTGTTTGACCCTTTGCTTTGGTACTCAGGTTCAGTTTCCCCGCCCCAAGCTGAGAGTTTTGTTGGCTGTGGAGCCATGAGTTGCAGATTGTCTTGTCGGCTATGTCATGTTGACATTGTGCTTGACATCGGAGTTATGTCACATTTGGGTAGTGGATATTAGTTTGTTGTTGTACGGCTTTTATTAGCCCTTTTTGGGATTGTAATTAATACACATTGATACTTGTAACTTGAACATATATGAGAATGCAATATCCTGTTACTATCAGCTGTGTACTTTATTATGTTGGTTTATTCCAGTCTGATATGGTTCATAAAATGATAGCTTTATGCTAGAGGTTGTATGCGACGCGGAATCCGATGATGTCCACGGACTCCGGGTCGCATTGCCACGAAAGCTTCCGCAAAATATTCAGACAATGTTGTGATTTTGGATCCTCACACACGCGGATCTTGGGAGAAATATAACCATCACTCACCTCACCAAATTCCTGCCCCCGGGGTCGGACCGTTCTTTGGGGGATCCGGGTTTGGGGGTGTGACAAACTGGTATCAGAACTGTAAGACCCCGACCCGAGTGATCTCGATTAGTACTTGGTTAGTTGCGTGTTAGTCTTGATTTGTTTTGTGGATTTGGTTTAGTGGTTTAGAATAGCTTTAGAATAGCTTTAGGGATTTTGAGTACTTTGGTATTAGTGGGGCCGTTTGGGGGTTCCTTGTTTATGGCTTTTTGTGTACTTGAGGTTTTATATTGGTTTTCTTGATTTGTATTTTATCCCGTTTTGTTTATCTCGCTATTGCTTTCAACTTTCATGTTGATCCCGTTCTCGTTCGAAACCCCGAAACTTGACTTTTCTAGCTTCAAGGGCAAAACAGTACTTTTACACTAAATCTGTACCAAATTAGTGTTAATCCCGAAACCGCGAAACATAAACTTTTTAGAAACTAGATATTTGGACGATCATTTCTTCCTTCTTCGTCGATTTCATCCGGAGCCCCGAAAACCACTATTTCAGCCCAACTAGGTTACTTGAAGGTGGAGCCCACTTGTGTAGCTTATAAAAGAGAGAGCTCTTTCCCCTTTTTTTCTCTTTTCCAGCAACTTTTACTTGAACCTAGGGTTTTGGTGCCTTCCCTTCTTCTTGCTTCTCCTTGCTCAAGAGACATCACCAAACTTGCACCATCATCTCAAAAGATTTCATTTTCTTCTTCTCCATTGCAATGGCTCTCCATTGACACCATTTTTGGAGGAATCCCATCTCTCCAAGACCTTCTTCTAGCTTGCTTCACTCATTTGGGGAACCTATTGGTAAGATTTCTTCCTAATCTTCTAGATTAGTGTTCTTCTAGCCTTAGAGAAGCTACATTTTCAATATTGAAAGCTCTCTCCTCTTCTTCATTGTTTTGACCCATTTTAGGGTTTGTTTTAGGGGTTTTTGGTAGAGCTTGTATCCTTGTCTTGCAAGAGTGCAAAGAGCTTGTTTTTCATTGATTGAAGACTTAAGGCAAGTGGATGTTTTGACATTTTTACATTTGAATGAGTTTGGATGAAATGCATTTATGTTTTTACCTAATGTTTTGAGGTATTAATGACTTGTTAGATTTGAAATAAATGCATATTTGTGAGTCTTGAAAGCTTGTTTTATCCATGTTTTGGATTGCTCATCAGATTTGATCCTTTTTGTGAAGGAATGTAGAAAAGATAGGAAAAATGGGGAAGACCCTGAACTGCTGTAACAGAACCTGGGTTCTTGTTACGCCGTTCACGCGGTCGACCGGCCTATGGCGCGGTCGACCAGTGACACTGGAACAGGCCCCCCTGCTGGGCAGCCTGCTGAACTGCGGGAGTCTCAGTTCTACAGTGCACGCGGTCGACCTTCTAGGGCGCGGTCGACCGGCGACACAGAGGTCAGGCTCTCTGGAGCCTGACCAAAACACTATTCACCTATTTATTTTAGCAACTCACGGTCGACCTGGCGCATGGGCGGTCGACCGATCCACTGTGTACGCGGTCGATCGGCCATCCAGGTCGACCGGACCCAACTGGAAACCCTGCAGAAAAATGGACTTTTACCCTATGTTTAGGTGGACTGTAAATGGAACTTAGTGACCCTTTTGTGGACCCTTTTGACTTCTTTTGAGGATGGTTGAACCGACATTTCCTCACGGTTAATCCGGTTGTATTCCAACAAGAGGTTGTATCGGTACTTAATCTAGTTCAATCTTTGAACGGTACGGAACGACGGGATATCCTTTCTTTTATCTAAACGTGAAATTGGTTTGTTTGGATATCGCGAATCCGTTTTCCCTTCGATGAATGAGCAGGTTGTACGGTACTACTAGATTAACGTCGTGCTTAGGTTCCCTTCTCATTTAGGCTTTGTTTATTTAAAACTCGATTAGGGTAATGAATCCCTAAGGTGCATAAAGAGCCCGTAATGTCTCTAAACTCAAGGAGTACCAAGTGATCATCACAATAGACAGACGGGGTTCTTATTCACTTGATTTATATCGACTCCCGATACTTGACCCGAATTTCAAGAAATGTGATTTTATGACCCGAAAACATTGAATTTTGAACTAAAGCTTTTGCTAGCCCCAACATGGCACTCCGTTGAAAATGAAATTAGTGCTTTTGAGCACCTCGTTAGCCCGTTTATTTAAGTGCATTTTACATGATTTGTAGTGGGGGAAGAATTTAATGCAGAGAGTCAGAGTTTTGTGGACTTAGCATGTGGATCTCGAAGGACTTTGGCAGAATTTACAGCTTTTTGATGTCACAGACGGAGTTAGCGAAGGAATTTTATGAGCAGTTGTTAGTCAGCAAGGAATGTTAGCAGCATATCGAGACCCAATTACAGTTGATCGTGTATCGTCAGAGGATTCGTCAGGCAAGTAAGTGTGGATTTTTGGATAAACTTGGAACATTTCCCTAAGTCAAAAGACTCCAGAAACCAGAGAATGACAGATTTCAGGAAGTTTGAAGTGATTTTCAGTTGATAGAGCTTCAAGTGGATGCTAGAAGCTGGGAACTTCTCGAGTATGGATGAACTTTTGTCGGATAAGTGTTAGAGGATTTTCAATGATTCCAGAAGGATGGTGAAGCTGACTCAGAGGGGTACATCAGTGTGTGGTTATAATGATGGGAAGTAAGTTTTCAGCTGCGATATAGAGAGCCGTATACAGAATGGATTGTTACCTGGTCATATGATAGAGGAGATCTTGCAGACTTTACGGACTTTTGAGATATCAATTTGGACATTGTGCAGATGCAAGCTGGAGAATCATAACCTGTGGACAAGGCTAGTCGAAAGATTCAGAGAAGAATGGCACATATGCATGACTTGAAGATGGTGAACCTGAGATAGAGACAGAAGATTGAACAAATAAGACATTGAAGGAATTACAATACATCGGAATGAGCCAGAACTTTCATTTACTTTGACCGACACCTGGATAGACAAGACAGGCAGCAGATTAGAAGTGATGTTAGAACATTTGATGGGTGTCAGGGGTTTGACGGAAGGATTCTTCGAACGTTGATGGTGTCAGAAGAGCTAGTTGCCGAGTTAGAGTTTGGACAGTTTGAGATCTTCAACCGAATCAGAGACCTTGACTACAGACTCATCTCACCCTCGTGTTTGACTGGAGGTAGTGCAGTTGTGCAGGAGCAGGACAGATCATCAATGTCAGAGGTAATTTTCAGTTGGCAGATACTCGGAGTAGGAAGTCAATTATTTTGGGATTTGTTGGGGAAAACAAACTTGGCAGAACAGTTGCAAGAGTGAGTGCAGAGCTTCAAATGCTGAAGAATAGTGAAGGGACAAGCATGTCATCGTCAAAGACAGATTGTGGTGCAGAGGATCGAGAGTAACGAGCAAGTTAGAACTAACTGGAAGTTCACCTTGAAGATGGTGCATTTGATATGAGACCCTAGCTTCGACAATTTGTGATGAAGTTGAGAGAATTGTTCCAGACATTTTCTTTTTGAAGGTGGCTAGAAGTGACAGACTTGGTGGAACCTAGAAGGAGTCAGAGTTGGCAAAATTCTTGAGTAGTCAGATTGGCAGGGCAGTAACAGATTCAAGCCAGAGGGAGAATGCATGACAACTGTTGATAGTTGACCGAAGAGTTCTACAGCGGAGATGACCCAGCGAGTCCAGATGCTTCCGAGATGACCGATGGGAGCAGCAGTTTGAGGTTTTGTTTTCGAAGTGTGGGATTATATCCCCACTTGTTTTTTTGGGTTTGTTTAGTTCATTTGGAGGACCAAATGTTCTAAGGGGGGGAGGATGTGAAACCCCGACCCGAGAGGCCCAGATTAGTGTTTTTGAGCTGTGTTTTAGCTCTAAGTGTGTTTAGTGGATTGTGGTTAAGTTGGGATTAGAATAGCTTTGTTATAGCTTTGGGATATTTTGAGTGCCTTTGTGATTAGTGGGACCCTTTGGGGGTTCCTTGTTTATGACTTACGTGTACTTGGGGTTTTACTCGAGGTTCTTTTGATTTGTGTTTTATCCCGATTTACTTGTTTTGTTAATACCTTCAACTTTCATGTTGATCCCGTTCCCGTCCCGAATCCCGAAACTCGACTTTTCTAGCTTTGAGGGCAAAACAGTCTTTTTCACACTAAATCTGTACCCGGATTATTGTTATTCCCGAAACCCGTGAAACATATACTTTTTGGAAACTAGATATTTCGACGATCATTTCTTCCTTCTTCGTCGATTTCATCCGAAGTCCCGAAAACCACTATTTCAGCCTTTCTAAGTTCTTAAGTGGTGGAGCCCATTTTCATTGACTATAAGAGAACCCATCTCTTCTCCTTCTTCATTTTCCAGCACAAGAGAGGAGCCTAGGGTTTTCTTGCCTCCTTTCTTCTTCTTCTTGCCTTTCCTTCACTAGATTTCCACCAAATCTTGCACCAACATCAAAATAGAGATCACCATTCTCTTCCTCTCCTTGAAGGCTTCCTATTGGTACTATTTTCGAAGAAATCTCTTCTCTCCAAGATCTTCATTTAGCTTGTCTTGTCCATTTGGAGAACCTATTGGTAAGATCTCTCCCTAATCTCTTAGATTTGTGTTCTTATGGTCCTTGAGAAGCTCCATTTTCATTATTAGGAGCTCTCTCTTCATATTGCTTGTTTTGACCCATTTTAGGGTTTTGTTTTGGGGGTTTTTGTAGAGATTGTGTTCTTGGCTTGCAAGGGTGCTTAGGAGCTTGATTTCCTTGATTTAAGACCCTAAGGCAAGTGGATGATTTGATACTTTTAGCTTTGAATGAGTTTTATGAAATGCATTATGATTTCACCAAGTATTTTGTGATATTAATTGCTTGTTTAGACTTGAAATAAATGCACATTGGTGAATCTTGATAGCTTGTATTATTCATGTATTAGATTGCTAATCAGGTTTAAGAAAGGAAGAGAAAAGATTGGAAAAATGGAAAGACCCATTGAACTGCTGTCACAGAACCTGGGTTCTGTTACGCAGTTCACGCGGTCGACCGACCAAGGGGCGCGGTCGACCGGGCACGCTTGAAAAGGTCCCCTGTGGGACGACCTGCTGCACTGCGGGAATCCCTGTTCCGCAGTTCAAGCGGTCGACCGGCCAAGGGGCGCGGTCGACCGGCCACACAGAGGTCAGGCTCTCTGGAGCCTGACCAAAACACTGTTCACCCTATTTATTTTACAACTCCCGGTCGACCTGGCCCTTGGCCAGGCGACCGAGCTCACTGTGTACACGGTCGACCGGCCCAACTGGAAAACCTGCTGAAAAATGGACTTTTACCCTATGATTAGATGAACTTTAAATGGAACTTAGTGACCCTTTTGTGGACTCGTTTGACTTCTTGTGAGGATGGTTGAACCGACATTTCCTCATGATTAATCCGGTTGTATCGGTACTTAACCTAATTCAATCTTGAACGGTACGGAATGACGGGATATCCTTTCTTTTATCTAAACGCGAAATTGGTTTGTTTGGGTATCGCGAATCCGTTTTCCTTTCGATGACTGAGTAGGTCGTAAGATACTACTAGATTAATATTGTGCTTAGGATCCCATCCCTATTATGTTTTGTTTATTTAAAATTCGATTAAAGTTTGAATACCTAAGGTGCATAAAGAGCCCGGAATGTCTCCAAACTCAAGGAGTACCAAGTGATCATTACAATCGACATACGGGGTCCTTATTCACTTGATTTATATCGAATCCCGATACTTGTCCCGAATTTCTCGAATTATGATTTGTCTTGAATCCCGATAATAGCCCGAATTTCTCGAATTATGATTTGTCTTGAATCCCGATAATAGCCCGAATTTCTCGAATTATGATTTAGCATTCCCGAAAGTATTGAAGGAGTATTTTAGCATTTTTGCTAGCCTGTTTATACATGCCCGAATAAAATGAAATTAGTGCTTTTGAGCACCCCGTCCCGCCCGTTTATTTAAGTGCATTACATATGATTGGTACATGTCTTGTTTTACATGATTTGACCTATGAGTCGGCACCACTAAGCTTGGCTTTCCTTGCCGGTTTGATCCACCGACTTGGAGACCCTTTCCCGTCCCGCCAGCTGCAGTTTGGATCCCGCTACCCGGTTATTACCGTGGTCTTGTCCCGATGCCGCAGATTGCTACTGTGGTTCCCGATGCCCGGTTCGCTACCGTGGTCATGTCCCGTATTATATTATGTATATGTTACTTATGTTGCATCTCCTCACTTCGGTGACTGAGACAACATCCCGATATGCTCATGTCACTTCGGTGATAGAGGACTTAGTTTTTTGTAGTTGCCATCTTATCTGTTTCCCGTTTCCTTGGATACCTTACATGTTTTATATTGCATATGTATTTGGATAAATGATTCTCTCGTTTTATGAAACTATTGCTTCGACAGGTTTAAATGTTTTCCAAGGTAATTTCGTTATTGATATGTCTTTTCACATGCTTGCCAAACTGTCGTGTTTGACCCACTATTTTGGTACTCAGGTTCAGTTTCCCCGCCCCGAGCTGAGAGTTGTTGGCTGTGGAGCCATGAGTTGCAGGTTGCCTTGTCGGCTATGTCATGTAGACATTGTTCTTGACATCGGAGTTACGTCATATTTGGGTAGTGGATATTTATTTGTATTGTTCGGCTTTTATTAGCCTTTCTTGGGATTGTAATCAATACACATTGATACTTGTAACTCGAATATATATGGGAATGCAATATCCTGTTACTGTCAGTTCTGTACTTTATTATGTTGGTTTATTCCAGTCTGATATGGTTCATAAAATGATAGCTTTATGCTAGAGGTTGTATGCGACGCGGAATCCGATGATGTCCACGGACTCCAGGTCGCATTGCCACGAAAGCTTCCGCAAAAATATTCAGAGAGTGTTGTGATTTTTGGATCCTCACACACGCGGATCTTGGGAGAAATATAATCATCCCTCACTCACCCCAACTATTTCCCGCCCCGGACGTCGGACCGCTGTAGGGATCCCGGTCCGGGGGCGTGACAGACTGGTATCAGAGCGGGCAGGTTTCTAGGAAATAAAACACTCTAGGAACCTTAAGACGTGTAGTGAGGTCTGGATTTTGGCTAGATGTCATTCTGTCAGATTCGGGTTTGTTTTCTTTCTAGTGGGGGAGACTCTCCTTGTCTCTTCCCCTTTTGTTCTTGTTAGAGAATTTGGGGGACCAAATTCTTTTCTAGTGGGGGAGAATTTAATGTCTCCGCACCCACATTTAGCTCCTTTTTATTGTTTTCGCGCCAGAGAGTCAGAGTTTTGTGGACTTAGCATGTGGATCTCGAAGGACTTTGGCAGAATTTACAGCTTTTTGATGTCACAGACGGAGTTAGCGAAGGACTTTTTGAGCAGTTGTCAGTCAGCAAGGAATGTTAGCAACATATCGAGACCCAATTACAGTTGATCGTGTATCGTCAGAGGATTCGTCAGGCAAGTTGAAGTGATTTTCAGTTGATAGAGCTTCAAGTGGATGCTAGAAGTTGGGAACTTCTCGAGTATGGATGAACTTTTGTCAGATAAGTGTTAGAGGATTTTCAATGATTCCAGAAGGATGGTGAAGCTGACTCAGAGGGGTACATTAGTGTGTGGTTATAATGATGGGAAGTAAGTTTTCAGCTGCGATATAGAGAGCCATATACAGAATGGATTGTTACCTGGTCATATGATAGAGGAGATCTTACAGACTTTACGGACTTTTGAGATATCAATTTGGACATTGTGCAGATGCAAGCTGGAGAATCATAACTTGTGGACAAGGCTAGTCGAAAGATTCAGAGAAGAATGACACATATGCATGACTTGAAGATGGTGAACCTGAGATAGAGGCAGAAGATTGAACAAATAAGACATTGAAGGAATTACAATACATCGGAATGAGCTAGAACTTTCATTTACTTTGACCGACATGGATAGACAAGACAAGCAGCAGATTAGAAGTGATGTTTGAACATTTGATGGGTGTCAGGGGTTTGACGGAAGGATTCTTCGAACGTTGATGGAGTTAGAAGAGCTAGTTGCCGAGTTAGAATTTGGACAGTTTGAGATCTTCAACCGAATCAGAGACCTTGACTACAAACTCATCTCACCCTCGTGTTTGACTGGAGGTAGTGCAGTTGTGCAGGAGCAGGACAGATCATCAATGTCAGAGGTAATTTTCAGTTGGCAGATACTCAGAGTAGGAAGTCAATTATTTTGGAATTTGTTGGGGAAAACAAACTTGGCAGAGCAGTTGCAAGACTGAGTGCAGAGCTTCAAATGCTGAAGAATAGTGAAGGGACAAGCATGTTATCGTCAAAGACAGATTGTGGTGCAGAGGATCAAGAGCAACGAGCAACATGAAGTTCACCTTGAACATGGTGCAGTTGATATGAGACCCTAGCTTCGACAATTTGTGATGAAGTTGAGAGAATTGTTCCGGAAATTTTCTTTTTGAAGGTGGCTAGAAGTGAGAGACTTGGTGGAACCTAGAAGGAGTCGGAGTTGGCAAAATTCTTGAGCAGTCAGATTGGCAGGGCAGTAACAGATTCGAGCCAGAGAGAGAATGTATGACAACTGTTGATAGTAGACCGAAGAGTTCTACAGCGGAGATGACCCAACGAGCCCAGATGCTTCCGAGAGGACCGATGGGAGCAGCAGTTTGAGGTTTCGTTTTCGTAGTGTGGGATTATATCCCCACTTGTTTTTGGGATTTTTTTAGTTCATTTGGTGGACCAAATGTTCAAGGGCGGGAGGATGTGAGACCCCGACCCGAGAGGCCCAAATTAGTGTTTTTGAGCCGTGTGTTTAGCTCTAAGTGTGTTTAGTGGATTGTGGTTAAGTTGGGATTAGAATAGCTTTGTTATAGCTTTGGAAAAATTTTGAGTGCCTTTGTGACTAGTGGGGCCCTTTGGGGGTTCCTTTTTATGACTTTACGTGTACTTGGGGGTTTTACTCGAGATCTTCTTGATTGGTGTTTATCCCGATTTACTTGTTTTGTTAATTGCTTCAACTTTCATGTTGATCCCGTTCTCGTCCCGAATCCCGAAACTCGACTTTTTTAGC
>QPKB01001187.1:0-12852 GCA_003546025.1 Camphora micrantha
CAATTGCATGTTGTTTAGGAATGAGAATGCCCAGCTTGATAAGTGCATCGTGTGTCAGACTTCGAGATGGAAGGAAGACGGGGTTGGACACAATCGTCAGAATAGTTCTACAAGTGTTATAAATCGTGGCAAACTTGTGGCAGCAAAGCACGTGAGATATTTCCCACTGAAGCCAAGGTTGAAGAGGCTTTTTACGTCTTCAAATATTTCTAAACTGATGAGATGGCATGCCGAGAATAGCAGGGACGATGGTAAGTTAACCCATCCAGCAGATTCCCCAGCGTGGAAAGACTTCGATCGAAGGAATCCAGACTTTGCCTTGGATTGTCGCAATGTGCGGCTTGGTTTGGCTGCAGATGGTTTTAGTCCATTCAGATCCATGACAGGGGCAAATCACAGCACGTGGCCAGTCATTTTGGTACCTTATAATCTCCCGCCATGGATGTGTATGAAGCAGCCTTTTCTGATCCTATCCACACTTATTGATGGACCAAGAGGACCAGGGGACAAGATTGATGTATATATGCAACCTTTGATTGATGAATTGAAGGAATTATGGGCTGATGGTCTGATGACATTTGATGCCAAAGGCAATGAAATGTTTAAACTGCGCGCCGCATTATTGTGGACAATCAACGACTTCCCTGCGTACGCTAACTTGTCGGGTTGGAGCACAAAGGGAGAGTTTGCATGTCCTTGCTGCAATCAGGCGAAGAAGTCAACTTGGTTGAAGCACGGCAGAAAATGGGTATACACGGGTCATAGACGTTTTCTACCTCCATTGCATAGGTTCAGGAGGGACAAAGTGTCATTTGATGGCACCCGAGAATATGGTCCAGCACCTCGAACTATGACGGGAGTTGAATTGTTGTCACAGCTCGAGCAGGAGCAAATACGAACTGTGTATGATTTTCAAGATTTACTGGCCCTCCCGCTGCCTTCTATTCCTGGTGCAAATAGAAGACGAAGTCATAATTGGAAGAAAAAAAGTATTTTCTACGATTTACCATACTGGAAGCATAACTTACTCAGGCACAACTTAGATGTTATGCACATCGAGAAAAACATCTGTGATAATATACTGTGGACCATTCTCGGTGTTTCAGGGAAGTCGAAGGATGGTGTCAATGCACGTCGTGACTTGGAAGAAATGGGCTTGAGAAAACCATTGCACTTGCAGCCGAGAGAGTCAAACAAGGCATACATGCCTCCTGCGCAGTACGCGATGAGTAAAGATGAGAAAGATGTCTTCCTCTCTGTCCTGAAGGGTGTCAAGGTTCCTGACGGGTACTGTTCGAATATTGCTAAGCGCGTGAACATGAAAGAAAGAACATTACAGGGTTTGAAGAGTCATGACAATCATATCCTCATTCAACAGTTACTGCCTATCTCCATAAGGAATTGTTTGCCTAAGAATGTTGTAGCGCCGTTGATTGAATTTAGTAACTTCTTCAGACAACTGTGTTCTAGAGTTCACCGAATTGATGAGCTGAATGGTCTGCAAGGGAGGATTGCTGTGACGTTGTGTCATCTAGAAAAACTTTTTCCACCTGCATTTTTCGATGTCATGGTTCACTTGACAATACACTTAACTAGTGAAGCCCTGCTTGGTGGCCCCGTCCAATTCAGATGGATGTATCCAATTGAGAGGTACATGAATACTTTGAAGAGGTATGTTCGTAATAGAGCCCGTCCAGAGGCATCAATAGCTAAGGGGTATTTGATGGATGAGTGCACCAATTTCTGCGCAGCATATCTTAAAGATAATATTGAAACAAAGTTGACTAGGCCCTCGCGGATTAATGACGGTCCAGTTGGGCAGGGCACGCAGTTTGATCTCAACAATATTGAGTGGATTCAAGTTCATCGGTGGTTGTTATTCAACACCCCAGCTGTTGTGGCTTTCACTCAGTAAGCTATCACTCATTCATAACAGTAATTTGTCAATTTTTTTCCTAAATTATCATACTTGTTGTTAACACGTGTTATGCATCGCAGGACACACATTGATGAGCTCAAACGGGACATGCCTCGTGCTACGGAGAGTGAAATTCTTCAGTCCCATTACCGGTCATTTCACAAATGGTTCAAGAATCACGTACGTAGTCAATCATTAGGAGTAGTTTCACTTGTTCATGTCATATTACTTTTATGTAGTGATATTCAGTGATTACATGCATTGCGTAGGTGTGTAGCTTACGAAGAACCAACGATCCTAGTTTGACCGATGAAATGAAACAGTTGGCTGATGGCCCCTTCATAACGGCCCGACGTTACACTACTTGTGACGTCAACGGTTTTCGATCTGTGGATGCTGGTTACTACTATGGCCGGTTGAAGGATATTGTTGAAGTTGTGTACAATCACGGGTTAAAGTTTTTATTGTTTAAGTGTGATTGGGTGGATCCTATCCGAGGGGTGAAAACAGATAATTACCAGTTTACATTGGTAAATTTTAACAATCTGTTACATCGTGATGATCGAATAAATGCCGAACCCTACATACTGTCCTCAATGGCGGAGCAAGTTTACTATGTCAGAGATTCGAAAGATCCTAACTGGCAGGTTGCAGTTAAAATGTCAAGGAGGGGAGTGTATCAGATTGACTGTGATGAGCCAGATATTGATGCATTCGCCCAACAAGTTCTTGACCAGACTGTAGTTGTTCAACGTGATGAAGATGTTAATTGGGTTCGGGAAACCATGGAAGGAGATACAGTTGACTTACACGACCAGTGAACGGTTGGGAACTAATTCACTAATGTTAAATTTCAGTGTAAATAATTTTAAAATGTTACTTTCAATTATCTCGTTTAATGAAACTTATCTTACAAACATTTGAACAGATATGTCGGGACGAAAGAGGAGAGATCGTCCGCTGACGATGGACGAGCTCCTGCGCCAGGCCGAGGCTAGCACGCCATCTGGGGGGCCTAGACCGACATCGGATGCCGCCCAGTCTAGTTCGATGGCCCCATTGAGTAGGCCATCGACGTCTCAGGCGAGTCCTTCCACCCCAGTTGATGCTTCGGCGTCGGCTTTTTCATCTCCGCCGTCTCGGCCTGCGTCGACGTCTGCACAGACTGGTATAAGTTTATTTAATTAAACATTTTAGTTCTAGAAAATTTTTTTAATTCAATTTAGTTAAATTGTCTTTATTTGAACAGGCGCTACGAGCACGGGCGCATCTTCCAGCAGGGGGAGAGGCCCTGCTCGAGGGATCCGGACGTGGAATTCCGGTCATCCTATTGACGTTGAGTTTGATGATACGTACCATCCGGTGGGTCCGCATGCTCGCGAGCTCATCAGTCAGTTGGGACATATGGTCCGGGATCCATATGCATTCCCTCTGACTACACTTGATTGGGACGCATTCCCGGTGGAGACACTAGACCGTACCTGGCAGCAGGTTAAGGTAATAATTTAACATTTCTCCAAAAATGATGTGTCAATTTAAACTATAACTTAATAAAAAATATTTCTTTCATTTTCAGGACAACCTGAGGGCGTGTCTTGAGCTCTTCCGGCCAATTTGCATGTCAAAGTGCCGGAAGATGTGGAAAGACCATAAAAATAAAGTTAAGATGCTCCATTGGAAGCCACATCAGGATGCGCCCGACATACTTGACCGAGTTCCGAGGGGCGTACTCCCGGATCAGTGGACTCAGCTCGTCCAGTACTGGACGAGCGAGGAGGTCCAGGTGAGAAACTTGTCATTTTTTATTTTAATTTTAAGAATTTACTAGTGACTAACGTAACTAACAGAAATAAGCTGATAAAAATTGAAAACAGAGAGTGGGGTCCCGCACACAGATTGGGGACTCGACACATCACCCAGGTCCGCCACGAGGTAAAACATTATATTGTACATGTAATTTATATGTTTCTCATTTTCTATGATAGTATAATAATAATATAACTCTCCACCAAACAGTTGCGTTCCGAGGGTGTTCTGGTCGACAGGATGTCTGTATGGATGCGTTCTCGAGATCCTCGCCACCTAGAGGTTGCAGCTATCATTGTAAGTTTTTATATTGAATCGTTTAAATTATCTTTCTATTACTATGTCTTGTTATGTATGATAATATATTAAATGAATCAACTGCGCAGGCCCAGTATCAGTCACGCCTGGAGGAGCTACCCGAGGAGGAGCGTAGTTTGCCATCACGGAGGGATGAGATATTCCACTCCGTCGTTGGCCGGGACGGGCACGGATACACGCTCACGTATGGGACGGGCATTCCACGCTCGCACATCATGCGATCGGAGTCATCCGGTGCTAGCTCCTCCCAGGGCTCGCGCCTCCGTGCAGATGATGACTACGAGCAGTTGCTGCAGTCCATGAGGGCATCGATCAGAGAGGAGTTGAGGGCAGAGATGCGGACCGAGATGAGAGAGGAGATGCGGGCCGAGTGGAGAGCGGAGATGGCTGAGATGGAGGCTCGTCTATCGCAGAGTCGTGGCCCGCTTGCTTCAGACCCACCACCCACTTCTCAGGTTAGTAAGAAAAAAATATGTGCGTTTAAATTGTCAATTAGGTCATTGATGTGTCATTATTTATATTTTTTTAACTGTATAATAAATAATTACAGGCACCTGACGCTGGTTCCGGCCACCAGGCCCGTCGTCACTCGGTTGGAGAGGGCAGTCATGACCCAGCAGGCTCGATTGATCGTGACGAGGTATAACAATTTACTTTAACTCAAGATTTCAACATGTATTGAAATTTGTTAAGTTGTGTTAGAAATTTATAGATTTTGAAACTTCGTAAGTTAGAAACTTACGGAACGACGGAATGAGATTGCGACTCCCGGATTGTTCTTCAAGCTGAAATTAAAATGTTTAACTCAATACGATAACTTAAAACATAGAAAATCGGCCTCCGGGCGCCCAAAACGAGCAAACGGGCTCCGTTGCCCGTGAAAGTGGACGGGCACGTGCCCGTAGTCATTCCTGACTTGCAGGAACTGACGGAACGAGAATCCGACAGTTGGATTGCTCGTAAAGTTGAAAGGTAGGATTAACTCGATACTTTAACTTAAAACATAGAAATAGGGCTCTCGGCGCCCAAAAAGAGCAAACGGGCTCCGTTGCCCGTGAAAGTGGACGGGCACGTGCCCGTAGTCATTCCTGACTTACAGGAACTGACGGAACGAGAATCCGACAGTTGGATTGCTCGTAAAGCTAAAAGGTAGGTTTAACTCGATACTTTAACTTAAAACTTAGAAAATCGACCTCCGGGGGTCCAGAACGAGCAAACGGGCTCCGTTGCCCGAGAAAGCGGACGGGCACGTGCCCGTGGTCATTCCTGACTTGCAGGAACTGACGGAACGAGAATCCGACAGTTGGATTGCTCGTAAAGCTGAAAGGTAGGTTTAACTCGATACTTTAACTTAAAACATAGAAAATAGGGCTCTCGGCGCCCAAAAAGAGCAAATGGGCTCCGTTGGCCGTGAAAGTGGACGGGCACGTGCCCGTAGTCATTCCTGACTTGCAGGAACTGACGGAACGAGAATCCGACAGTTGGATTGCTCGTAAAGCTGAAAGGTAGGTTTAACTCGATACTTTAACTTAAAACTTAGAAAATCGGCCTCCGGGGGTCCAGAACGAGCAAACGGGCTCCGTTGCCCATGAAACTGGACGGGCACGTGCCCGTAGTCATTCCTGACTTGCAGGAACTGACGGAACGCGATTCCGACTCCGGGATTCCTCGTAGGGCTGAAAGGTAGGTTTAAATGGATACTTTAACTTAAAACTTAGAAAATCGGCCTCCGGGGGTCCAAAACGAGCAAACGGAGTCCGTTGCCCGTGAAACTGGACGGCCACGTGCCCGTAGTCATTCGTGACTTGCAGGAACTGACGGAACGCGATTCCGACTCCCGAATTCGTCGTAAAGCTGAAACGTCGGTTTAACTCGATACTTTAACTTAAAACTTAGAAAATCGGCCTCCGGGAGTCCAAAACGAGCAAACGGGCTCCGTTGCCCGTGAAACTGGACGGGCACGTGCCCGTAGTCATTCCTGACTTGCAGGAACTGACGGAACGCGATTCCGACTCCGGGATTCCTCATAGGGCTGAAAGGTAGGTTTAAATGGATACTTTAACTTAAAACTTAGAAAATCGGCCTCCGGGGGTCCAAAACGAGTAAACGGAGTCCGTTGCCCGTGAAACTGGACGGGCACGTGCCCGTAGTCATTCCTGACTTGCAGGAACTGACGGAACGCGATTCCGACTCCGGGATTCCTCGTAGGGTTGAAAGGTAGGTTTAAATGGATACTTTAACTTAAAACTTAGAAAATCGGCCTCCGGGGGTCCAAAACGAGCAAACGGAGTCCGTTGCCCGTGAAACTGTACGGGCACGTGCCCGTAGTCATTCGTGACTTGCAGAAACTGACGGAACGAGAATCCGACAGTTGGATTGCTCGTAAAGCTGAAAGGTAGGTTTAAATGGATACTTTAACAAAAAACTTAAAAAATCGGCCTCCGGGGGTCCAAAACGAGCAAACGGGCTCCGTTGCCCGTGAAACTGGACGGGCACGTGCCCGTAGTCATTCATGAATTGCAGGAACTGACGGAACGCGATTCCGACTCCGGGATTCCTCGTAGAGCTGAAAGGTAGGTTTAACTCGATACTTTAACTTAAAACTTAGAAAATCGGCCTCTGCGGGTCCAGAACGAGCAAACGGAGTCCGTTGCCCGTGAAACTGGACGGACACGTGCCCGTAGTCATTCCTGACTTGCAGTAACTGACGGAACGCGATTCCGACTCCGGGATTCCTCGTAGGGCTGAAAGGTATGTTTTAATGGATACTTTAACTTAAAACTGAGAAAATCGGCCTCCGGGGGTCCAAAACGAGCAAACGGAGTCCGTTGCCCGTGAAACTGGACGGGCACGTGCCCGTAGTCATTCGTGACTTGCAGAAACTATTGGTCAAGTGCCCGTGCCACTTGGCGGTCGCTAATACTATTAGCGACGAGGTTTCCGCGACGGCATCTCGGCGGTCGCAAAGCAGTCGCTAAAGACTTTTAGCGACCGCCAATATACTTTTAGCGACGGCTATTGGCGGTCGCTAAAAGTGCCTTCTCTAGTAGTGATGATTGTCTTCTTCCATCCTCAATCTGACAATCAAGTTTTCAAGTTTCATCTCCTTTCGCTTATGCTTCAGGTAGTTCTTAAAATCCTTCCATAATGGTGGAAAGTTTTCAACGATTGCAACCACTTGGAAAGATTTACTAAGAGACATTCATTTTGTATGAATTTCATCAAGGATAACCTGAAGATCCTGAACTTGATTAATGACTGTCTTGGAATCCACCATATTGTAGTCAAGGAATCTGCCAACTACAAATTTTTTTCATTCCGGCATCTTTAGTCTTGTACTTCTTGTCAAGTGAGTCCCATAGTTCATTTGCAATCTTTAATAAACAATACACATTGTACAATGTGTTGTCCAGTCCATTCAAGGTGTAGTTCCGACAGAGAAAATCAACATGCTTCCAAGCATCCATTACAGCAACCACTTGCTTATCTGTCTCACCCCCTTTTAGAGCAGGAGCTTCTTCATGGAGGAACCGAGCCAAGTTCAAAGTTGTGAGATATAACAACATTTTCTTTTACCATCTCTTGAACTCAATGCCATTGAATTTCTCTGGTTTTTCCCCATGGTTCACCATAACAGGGGTAGGGATACTGACTAATGTCATTCAAGGACTATTCTTCTTAATATCCATTTCTGTTTAAAACCACTTTAAAAAAAATATTTTAAAGTGTACAGTAGTTTCAAATGTAAAATGGAATTTAAAAATAAGTTCTATTTACACTAAACTCAAACACAGCTGTAAGCCAACACTATTTTCTGTAAACTCGGACAAAGAAATTAGCAATTTACAGAACAAACTGAAGTTTTGCCAAAAAATAAATAATGAAAGAAACCCAGTTTTACAGTACTAGTTTCAGAATCAGAAGAAACATAAACCAGAAGTAAAACGGGGAACTTATGTACTCAAAAATAAAGGAAAATTTATCTTAAGATTGTTAGATTGAGTACATGCAGATTTAGTTCAATCCCAGAATACTGGTTGGCAGAAAAGAAAACAGAAAGCGGAACAACAGGAAATATAAAATGTTAATCCTGGAAGTAAATCCTCTCATAGTATGTAGGTAGAAAACAAAGAACTGTTGATGATTGTGTAATCCGGCAATCTGAAAGCAAAACGGAGGTTGGCCAAGGCTAGCGTTTGACGCTATGTCCTTAAGATAAATTTCTCCCTCGCAGTGGTACTTACGAGCTTCTATGGCGTTTGTCTCCTAGGATACGATGATCACACACACAATAGCAACACTATAGATTGTGTGACCGATGAACCAGACTCAACAATTTGGATCACAACATATCTAATGTTCATGGTGAACAATTGTGAACAGACAGAACCCCTTTGGAATACAATGCTCTGGACACACACGTTTTCCAGTTTCGGACGCACCCCATTTCAAAAAGAAGTTTTATTAAATAAAATTTCTCCAAAAAAAAAAATGTGAAGTGGGTCGGGCCCGGCGCTGGCCCACGCTCGGGGCGGGGTATGGGGCGTGTGTGGTGGTGAGCAATGTGGGATGTAAGTTTTCCACATGCTTGTGTTACCAAGCACGACCTTTACTACCAGGTATACATATTTATATTCAAAGAAGGTTTTGTTCCCAAACAATGTGAGATGCAAGTTCTCCACATGCTTGTGTTACCAAGCACTACTATGTATAAGTAGTGGATTCAAATTCTCATTCACTCATCAATGAATTAGAGCAACCCAATACATGTTCTTAATCTACTCATGGAGTACATCACATTTCCATGTAGTCCCACCTAAAATAATAAGTGGGGCCCACTTTTATTTTGGCTCAAACTTATACCAATATGAGATGCTCTTATCCATTTTTTGTCCAACAATAAGTTGATCTCATTCATACTTATATTTAGTTGAGAAATTGAAAAATATAGACCGCAACTTAAGACCCTTTTATTATTGTTGTTGTTGTTACCATCATCATTGTTATTATTTAATTTGGTTGATTTCTTTCTCAATTTTTTTTCTCAAGTAGACGAATCACTTGCGAGGTATAACTTCGCTTGCGATCCACGACTCTGATAACCTTCTCTACTCGGCTTCCCTTGATTCAACGGTGAGGATCTGGCGGATCTCTGACCTTCGATGCATCGAGACCATACGAGCCCATGCAGGGCCAGTAAATGCGATTATCATTGGTGAAGATGGCATCCTCTACACTGGCTCCAACGATGCCACGGTGAAAGTCTGGCGCCGGATAATATGTGGCGGGGACCAGCGGCTCTCCCTTATTGTAAGCCTTCCGACGAGGAGCTCTCCAGCCAAAGCCCTTGCATTGGCATCAGATGATATGGTCCTTTATGTAGGGTGCACCGATGGCTGTGTCTACTCCTACACCAAGGGCTGTCTCTCTGGCCACATCCAGTATAGTGGTGCCTTACTGGGCCACAATCATGCGATCATGTGCCTCGCTTGTGTGTCCAACTATGTGGCAAGTGGGTCTGCAGACTGGACTTGTAGAGTTTGGGCCAGAGAGGCCGTGGACCACCACACATGCTTGGCTGTGTTGCATGGTCATCAGGGTCCCATCACGGGTGTGGCCTTGTTTTCCATTGGAGGCGTCGATGATAACGGTGAGGATGGGTGCACCGTGTGCACCGGAAGCATTGATGGTGTGCTCAAGATTTGGCGGGTCACAAGTTTAAGCAACATGGGTCAGGGTCCATCAGAAGGCTCTTGGGAGCGATATGAACAGTTATAGTGACTAAATTCAGGTGCTTGTCTAATGCTTCTGATGAAAAAGATCGGAAGGGTGGGTTCTAGCATTTGGTAAGGGTGGTGTGTGTGTAGTTTGTCTTTATTTGGACTCGTACAAGTAATGCGTAAGTGCCTTTTTTTTCGAGCTAAACTTGATTGGGAAATCCAATTGCTGAAAGAGACTTGAAACCCCAATAAAAGGATTTGTTTCTCACTCTACCTAGTTCCATTTCTTCAAACTCCAAGATAATAGTTGTGTTGACCCTTTTTAACTTCTTGGTTGGATTTGGTTCAACATTATCTTGATTGAACTGTAATCAACATTTGATTAACTGATACATTAACTGCCACTCCATTAAGGGTATAAAATCACTGCTCCGACTAAAAGTCGAATATTTTGCACCAAATTAAAATATTTAAAGTTATTGGACTGCTAATCCAAAGGTGATCAATCACTAAATACTCAAGCAATCAGCCGGAGAAATATTCCAACCCAATGTAAGGTCTGGTACCCCACTAAAAGTTTGATATTTGTCATCACTGTTTGATGTAATTTGCAAATATCTGCTAGTTCTCTGTTCAGGTTAGGGGGTAAATTGTGATTGGGGGTTATGAAACACATTTAGATCGGGACTGTACATTGTGAAGGCTTATTATGATAAAATTGAATGGTGATTAATACCTAAACCAAGATCAAAGTAAGACTAGTGCCAAAATTAGTAAGGGGAGAATGAGTTTGAAGGGATTGAGTTGATGATAGATGATAGATGATGGACTCTTACTTGAAATCAAGGAACAGAACCGAATTGAAGAGTATGCATGCGTTAGGAGAGGATCCAAGGAACCTTTCCTCATATAAGGCTGTGCTACCTCACCAAAGGTCGACTCCCCTCACCTGAGGGCTAGGGACCTTAGCCCCCGTAAGTTGGGATACCAAAAAAAAAAAAAAAGTACTCCACCAGAGTAGCCCAAGAAAACTTGGCTTAGTGACCTTCCCAGTTATAAAATTAGGGTAAAATCATGCAGGTTATTGTGCAGAGTGCAATTAGTCAATTTATTGTGTCGATCTTGGGGTCAGGTTGATGGTTTACAAAGTACATTCCAAGTTGTTACTGCACCTTGAGTTATTGGGTGGAACTCACTTGAGTTGAGGGGTCAGATCAGGAATTCCTAATGAACCTAGGTCAACATTGGGCCTGGACCAAATTCACCTTCAGTTTAACTTTGCTCTATCTAAATACTTTATGTTATACCTTGTACTTGGAATCTTGCAACCATCACATTGCCATGAATATGATACACCCTCAGAGCATGCCCTCTCGCCAAGAATACTAAACTTATGCAATACTAAAGCCATCCATCTCAAGAAAGGAATGAGAAAAAAAAAAAAAAAAAAACCTAAAAGAATTCCCCGACTGACCTAAACCAAGTAAAGAACCCTAGAACCATTCATCCAAACCTTTTTATTCCAGAGCCCCTGCTCCATGTAAATTTCCTTGTTTTTGATCTTGGGCATGGCCTGTATAGGATTTCTACTTGGGTGCAAGCATGTGCACTCTGCAAAGGGTTACATTTTGATGGTGTTGATGATTGTAGGCATCATTCTAGGAACAAGAGTACTTCTTTTTATTGTAATTAGATGCTTGGAGAGGTGGCAATCTGCTGGGGCTTCTGGCGTCAATGAAGGGATCGAAATGAGATTGCAGAGTATGAATCAACAGAACAGTAGTTCTATGCGAAGAGCGAATGCAGAATGCAAGTTTGTGATTGTAGCAGGCAATGATCATGTGTCTTTCATTGCTCAACCTTGTCCATTCAAAGCAAACCCCAATGGATGAGGTGTAGCAGGCAATTGCCATCTCTCTCTCTCTCTCTCTCTCTCTCTCTCTCACTCACTCACTAAAGAGTATGGTATTAGTCTTTGTACAGTGGAATTGATCAGTAGATGATGCAATCTGTGTCTCAAAAGAAAATTCATTTATTTCTTGGTTGGTTTCTTAGTATCAAGATGCTGATTAAAAGGAATAGTACATATAAAACCACATGCATTTTCTCTAACATTGCAAATAGAGCTACCTGTCTTTTTCGATTTTACAAAAAAAAATCCTTTCTAATATAAAACTATTGGTCAGCTATCTTGTCCCACAATCAATGACCGTTTTTAATCAATTGGTGAATGATTGTTTCTGATCATTTGGTCAAATCCAACACATTATATTCTAAAACTGATGAAATTCTTTTAGATGTAACCATTTTCTAATCTTAACTGGGTAGATATGAAGATGTTTTCATTGTTTTACAACTAATGCCGAATTCCATCAACGGATTGAAAATAAACCAGTACTGATTGTCACTCAAGATGGCTGAACAAGATTATTAAATTGCAAGAGTGGTTTTTCTTGAAGGAAAAGGAATAGAAGAATTAAAAATAAAAAAAAAAATAAAAAAAAATAAAAAATAAAAAAAAAGAGAGATAACTATGGATATGATATATATATATATATATATAATCCCCATGATAAAATTCTTATTGCCTTTGTTGGATAAATGTTTAGTTGACACCATGTATGATTGTAAGAGAACAGAATCATACCTTGAGCTGTGACAGTCTTAATTAATAAAGTACCTTGATCTTTGTAGCTACCTTGATGGAAGCTTGAAGATTAATTAGAAGCCAAAATATTAAAGTTAGAGTGAGATATAATGGTGGCTTATATGGACTTGTCTGAACCAATCAGAGCACAATATGATTACTATTTTCTGATCTGATATGGAGGCCTTTTAAAAATAATAAAATATAAAAAAATTGCTTGTAAAATAGAAACAAGTCCCAGAATTGGTGGCTCATCTAGGAGGGACATCAAACAGCTATTTGCATGTATCAAGGTATAGTGTGGGCCTAAATATGAAGTCGACTTTCTTGTATTGAAGCAACCAGCGAAGTCAGCATCAGAATAACCGGCCACGGACCTTCTATAAGAGAGCATGTAATTTCTTCTGCCACTAACTATCGCAAACTTTCTTAACTCCTACCCA
>QPKB01001188.1:0-12844 GCA_003546025.1 Camphora micrantha
GCTACCAACTATATGGCTGAAGAGGGTAAATTAGGGACCGGCAGCCAACATTGTAGCGGAATCTGACATTGAGTTGGGCCGGAGTATCAAAAGTGCGGCAGTTAAAAAGGCGAGCAAGCATATCCTTTGTATAATTTTATTGATGAATATGGAGACCATGAATGGTCATTTGAATATCAAGGCCAAGAACATTGTGAGATACAGTCTTTCAATATAGAATTGGTTTTAGCAAGATGTTGAAATGCGCAAATCAATATAGTGGTTGTGGTCGGGCATAGGCAGGGCCAAAACATATGTAGAAGCAGGCGATGAGTGTGGATAGCAGGTGTGAATGCGTAAAAGTGGTAAAAAAATTCCAAAAACCATCCCAAAAAATCCAGAATGTAGAATCATTTTTTTTTTTTCGCCAGTTCAGGTGCATAGAGATTGCTGTAATCATGAATGATATGAAAATCATCGTATTGTATTTATTTTCATAATGTATTCTGTTGGTAAGCCTATACTAGTTAGAGACTACTAGCATTTCTAAATTTATAATTACAATCACAGCATTTAGCACGATTACATAATACAATATTTATAAAATTTAAATTATAACAGAACACCATGAGAAGTTTAAAGTTCAAACCAAATGACAATTAACTTATCAAACAAACAATTGTCATTTTGTTGAGAGTCAGAAAAACGGCCTCTACTAATTCAAATGGGGGTGTCATGCCAGGGATCTACGAGTGACGAGCCCTTGAGGAGAACTCCATGTATAAACTTCAATCAGAAAAATCTTTAGTGGTGTTTTGTGTTCTTTTAAGATAGAAGTAGGTAGAAGAGTTGGCCTAAAAGTGTTATTTGACAGAAGAAAAGAAGAAGCATTTTGTTATGTGTTTCCAAAATCATGCAATGTAGCTGTCAATCTCACTCCGTATCAGCCGTGTACTGTAGGAGAGACAAACAGCCATCAGTGCAAAGTCGAGGTCGATGCCTACCCCGACCACACATAGGCGAACGCGTCAATATATTACAAGAGGTGATGCGGTCTCCTATCTCTATATGGAATTTGCCATTGTGTGATTTAAGGATAATCTAGAAAAAAGAAGGCAAGAGGAGGGGTGTTTTGGGTTGTTTGGTCTCCTCCGGTGCTTTAAAGCCTAGAACTATGCAGATTTAATTAAAAAACCAATAGTTTCTGTTTCCTTATATGTGTGTGTGTACACGTTACCTTTTCTCCATATGATGACTGGTTGCATATGAAATGTTCTGATCGATGTGATGATGATGGACTGGAATGGTGCTAAGCGCTGGTTATCTTCATCCTAATGTGCAATAGGGAAGGTTCCATATTGTTAAAATCTGATTCTATGACAAGAGAACAGAACATTATTATCAATTGACAGATTTACTTGCACACCTGAGAGGAATCGATTTACACGACTCTCTCTCTCTCTCGTTCTATCTTAGTCTCCAATAATAGAGAGTAACTGGCAAGAAATGCGCGTCCTCACTAGGTTAATGGAATGAGGGCAAAACCCTTGACATGATCAAGGTTAGAGATAGCGAGGAAGGTTCCCACCCAGAAACCTTGTTAGAGAGGAAAACCAGGCTGCAAACCCGAGTTTCAATTTCAGGCCGTCTTGGTAGGTTCTCTGTCGTGGCTGTGGAACCCACATGGGCCTACTGGATGGGCAACCAAGACCCAGAGATTAGAAGGACCCACAGGCGACCTTGATGGTACAGGACCCATGAGGGTGGCCTGTCTGGCCATCATCCAGCAGCCCCAAGATTCCAGGCATGCATGGTTGGGGCTAACTGGGTCGCTGAGACTGCAGAATAGGGTTTGCTCGAGGCTTGGAAGATCTGAGAAATTTTTCAAAGACCAATTCCTGTATAAAATTACAAAAGAGCCCTTTTACTTTAATAATTGAGATTCCTTAGACAGTATGTATTATGGGCTATGATGACACAGATACAGCCAGGGCACGCAATAGACACGACAGGGACTTGATTTTACATATAAAAGTGAAGTATCGGATACGATACGACACGATACGTGCCATTTGAAGCATCCGTGCATCATAGATTATGGGTGTCGTGAATAGTTTATATGATTGATTTTTTAATCTTGTATGATTGAAATTTCTGAATTTTATGGAATAGTTGATGATAAAAAGGTGGCACAAGCAATCAACATGTTAGTCTAGGAAGTGGGGCATGAAGCAACAGGGCCTTGTCATGGGGTGCGTTTTTCACAATAATGAATGTTGAGTAAACTTACAACTATACCATGGTGTTAATGCATTGCGGTGTATAATTATGAATGGAATGGCTAAGGAATTGAAGTAATGATACGAAAATAATCACTCTACCACTACTAGGCACGTATTGGAGGGGCGTGGACTTGTATGTGGGGTCCTTTAGTGGTTATCAAAATTCTGGACCTAGGGGTTTTTCAGGGTTTGTATGTAGATTGAAATATGGCAAAATTTGGATCGTGAGCCATGAGGACTTATCTGACAGGTCGCTGGTGGATCTGGATAGTGAGAGGATGCGTGAGTGGCAATCTTCATATGTGGGTACAGCCTTGGTGGGCAGGATATTGTGGACGGAGTGCGAGGATGGTTCAGAGTGTTTGTGGGATGGCACTGGTTTGATTTAATTTCAGTATTGCACGTTTGTAGTGACTCTTTGAATGGAATTTGAGTATTTTATAGTATATATATATATATATATATATTGTGTTCTGCATTTTATGTTGAATAGAAAGGAAAATTCATCACCAGTTTATATTGATGTTGGATTACTTCCCTTCAGGCAATCGGAATGTGAGTGGGCAAGCGTACAACGAGGATCACCAGTAGAGTTTGGATGCGTGGTTGAGGAGAGAGCGACTCAAGAACATAGTTAGAGGGCTATCCCTCAGTTAGAGATATTTATTCCTTTAAAATATTGCTTTTTATGCTTAACAGTTAGATCATGGAAACTCTTATGGTGCAGAAACAATTTATTTTCTTATTCTTGTTTTTCAAATAAATTTTAATTAGAATATTGACTGAGCAGATGCCAATTACTTTTAATGAATTCATTTAGATTATGTTGGTAGTTGTTGCCAGCGAGTCGTAACCCGGAATCCGACAGGGCCCCGGAATTCGGTTTGTTACAGAGTAGATGATCAGAGGGGCAAAAAACATGAAAAATCCTAGGCTCTGATAATACGATTACAATTCTAGGGGAATTAACAATGGATTGCTTTAGGTTTACCAGTCAATCTCTTATCTATTTATATGCATTGTACAATGTAAATTACATAAGACAGTATTTACAATCATGTCTATTTATATCCATTGTACATGTATTTAATAGACAGTATTTACTAGTTACTACTACAAAGAGATAAGGATAAGGATGAAGAGAAGAGAGAGGAAAAGGGAAGGTGGCGAAGGAGACAAGATAATGAAAGCAGCAGTAGAGCAGTTGGGTGTTGTAAGGTGAGAAGCAGCAGATGTGAAGCTCCTGATCTCAATTTTTCTTTCCTTATTATTTTTCCCTGCATGGCATGCAACAGATCTGCTCTCTCTCTCTCTCTCTCTCTCTCTCTCTCTCTCTTCTCTCTCTCTCTCTGCGCGGCGGTTTATTATTATTATTATTTTGTATTTTGGTGTTACGACATACGTTTTCGAAATATCAATTGTGCAGCTGCTATTTAGGCGATACAACCAAGACGAGACTGCAACGATATCCCACTGAGATATCGTGCGGCCTGGGCTGATATGGCATATTTTAATCATGCAGCATAATATTACACAATGTAATGAAGTTGTAGAATAATAGAATGGGGGCCAAACATTTGTATATATAATATATAATAAATAATAGTTAAATGCTAGTCAAAAACAATTTTCATCACGCTAATAAAAGTGAATCCCCAACAGAAGTAACAGACCTGTACATAAAGGCTTCGAGATATGTCAAAGTTGCTGATCTAGTTCTCCAGTTAGAAATCATTTGACAAAGTAAAAAGCTTAGATAGCCAGGCCTTTGCAGATGGACCGTGAGATAATCCTCCATTTCATTAACTCAATGCTGCTTAGCCAAGTTGACAAATCTTAATATTTGATGTTTTCTGCAACAGCCAATTAACCCATAATAAATTAAAAGCCAAGTACCTTATTCTTCAACAGGCAGTTGACTGCACTCATGTAAAACATTTCAAATAGATTATAAAGAAAATACAGATATAGAAATGATCATAAGAAAGAAACAAGAGATAATATGAGCCTGTGGCAGTGGTGGATCCAAAAGTGTTGATCATCACAACGGATAATTGCCTGCTAATTTGTTGACTTAAGGACATGCATTTGCAAATGTACAGGTGCTTTTATGAGAGCAAATCATATTTATTTATATTTCACTAACATTTGAAGGGCTTTTAATTTTCAGAGCTTAAAGTTTATAGAACTCCCAACAAATGACTCCTAACCCCCGCTTGCGGGACAATAAAAATAACTAATTAAATAATAAACAAAACCATCAGTTCATCATCTCCAAGCCTACACCATCCATTCAAGGCAGTTTTTGAGGTTCTACTTTCTAGTCAATCCAAGCAATCTGTCTCATCTTTCCTTATATATAATTTCCAAGTCTTTATTGTCTTCCCTTCTCATAGTCTTCCGTTTATTTTTTAAACTTAATTCTTCAACATATATTTTGTCTTTAGTTGTCCAGCTTATAACATTACATCATTTGGCAAACAAAACACCACCGATTTTGCACAAAGTTGATGTGGATTATCTTCATTAGAACCCTGAGGCTTAAAGTTCTTGATGCACCTTAAAAATTGAAAAGCTGGCTGTTGTTTATTGGTTCACCGAACGCTATATATATAATGAAAAGAGACTGACTTGGGATTCTGATTTGACCGACTTCATTTAATTTTGATCAAACGGCAAAGGTTCGGTATGGTTCGTGTAAGCAGTCCCAAATGCGCAAGTGTCTCTGCCCCATGATCCTTGTACGGGCATGATGGCTGTTTCCAGTTTCCTAATGAAATGATTTTAATAATTATTTTAAAATTAAAAATATTAATATGGTGGATGGGATTGAACCCATGAAATGAAGAATGGGATGCATAACCTATAACCACTTATGCTACTATAACTTTGCATTAAAAGATTAACTAAGTAATAACGTGAAGCTAAAAGGTGCGGAGCAAGTCGAGCAAAACCCAAAAGCGATGCCCAAATCGCAGTCAGAGTCTAGAAACCATACCCACCCCAAACACAACATGGACTTGCTACAAACCGCAACCCTAATTAGCGGCAGGTCAGATTGGGAGCTGACATTTAAAACCTATATCCATGCCAACCCTATTTTTAACGATTAGTTGACAAAAAAAAAAGGCTCCGCAATCACTTGGCTATCCTTGCAAGTATGGATTGAAAGAAACAAAGCCACTAAAATCACAAGAAGGCAAGGTTCATACCTAATACACAATAACATGAAATTGCATGAGTTCTAATTCTATGTTTAGGGTTTTCATCTAATCATTACTGAGAATTTTTGGTGTTACTGTTGGATCCATGATTCAAGTGCAATCACGGTCGTTGTCATGGTGGATTGTGGCCGTCGCGTCACAGTCATTGCCGATGTGAAATTTTTCTAATTCCAACTTTTTTGAAGAAAGATACCAAAAAATCCGAATATTGGGAAAACGCTATAAACAATGTTGTTCTTTTCATCAGGTACACACTAAAAGCCAAAATAAAAATCCCACATAAGTATAACATCTGTTTTGACGATCCTTGTCAGAAACAATTTAAAATTTATTCAAATTTTAATGTTAGATTTACAAGTTATAAATCTTAAAAGTACTAAAAATATATCAATAAAGTAATATAATTTAACTAATAAGTAGTTATGTACTCAAGTCATGACTTACAAGTTACAAACATGTTACCAACTTCAACTACAACAATGAACTTGACAAAACTTAAATAAGATTGACATCAAATGGGAGGCATGAGAGGCCACTAAGATTTAGGCACAAATTCACTAGATCCTCTAAAGCCACAAAAATTTTAAAGTAAAAATTCTGATCTAGGCTCAAAATCACTTAAATCTAAGATAATGAGTAAAATAAGGTCTACATAATCCAATCTAGCTCAATATGAGGGCCTTGATTGCATTTATCTGTAATATCTGCCTGAACCATGTAGGGCCGCAGAGTGGGCACACTCTCCTTTATGGCAATGCTCTAACCTAGAAGACTTCGCGTTGTTGTATGGAAGCAAGAAATTAGTAGGACTCCCAGATGGTAGTTATATTTTATATGCAGTTGCTCTATTATTTTAAAAGATAATCATGAAATATGAGTATCAATGATTGTTCTGATATTCCCTTTTTCTTGAGGTTTTATGTTGGCTAGTTATGATTTAGATTTGCATTTTATGGCAGTGCTCGTATTATGAATATTGACAGATTAGAGAAGACATTGGGCAGATTCAATAGTTGTAGTAAAAGATCTATGCACTTTAACAATGCAATGTGGAAATCTTGAACTAGCTAGATAGATAGATAATATATATATTAGAGAGAGAGAGCCAGTAATTCCCAAGTGCACACGGGTGTGCATCAAAGCTTAAATGCACCACTCAAAGTGGGCCCGCCCGGGACCCATTTGGGGATGGACTGGTGGGGATCTCATTCAACTGGTGGCGGCCTACTTGTGTATAAAATTATGGGCCACATTTAATCATCAACGACAAACGAGTTTCAGCCCTTTAAACATTGACCCGCACGACCAACAATACAGCCATTCGAATGGTTGCTAAAAAGGACCAGTGTGATTCAGGGGTGTTCACATGTGTCTTTGGATGGTCAACAAATGGCGCCTCATATGACATGTGCACTGGGAACACAACAAACAACAACTACTACTACTAACTACTACTCCTCTCTCTCTCTTCTCTCTCTCTCTATATATATATATATATATATCTATATTATATTGTGATTGTCAGCTGCGATCAGGTCATAAAGGACTAGACCTCCGATCGTTGTTACTGTTCGTTCATAATTCATATGGCAATTGCTTCTCTGTATTGGTTATCTAGATTAGCAAAATGTTAATTAGTCGGGAATTTACTATTCAATGTGCAATTTAATACAGTTGCCAAACTGAATCATGTGTAGACTATGAAACTCGTTTGTTTGGTTTAATTTGTATATGATGGCCACTATGAAATTCATATGCACGAGCGATGGCTGGTGGTTGATTTCTTGTTTTTGGAATTATGTCTACTGGGAGATGATTCTTGAAACCATGAAATCAATTTTTTTCATGTTATTTTGATTGTTAATTTTTCCATCAGCAATATATAATCCATTATAGAATATTCATAATAAAAAAGAATAATTTTTTTTGCATATTTTTATATGTGAATTATTATTAGCACAGACATGTGAAGCTAGTGTTAGTAACTGATAGTGTTGTTTTTGGTGGATAAAAGGATAGGAATTTTAAAAAGCCTTCTCCATGGGCATGATGTGATGGATGGAGATTAGTAATGCTATTCATGAGATGGAAGCTCAACAAAAGGCATTTGGCAGTTGGCATATGGGAGTAAATGAGCTCTTCCTCGTCTGTCGGAGGCTGTAATTTGCCTCACTTGAAAAGGGAGGATAATGCTAAGGTAGATTCTGTAGAAAATTGGAGGTCCAAAGATTAATTGTCTATAAGGAAAAGTACCATAAGCAGGTTTCTCTCTACATCGTTTCATGCAATTCGGCCTGTTGTCCCAATTCCATTAGGTGCCAGTAAATAAGGGAGAAATGTCAAGGATACAATTCTAAGCTGACAGCGTCAACTCCTCCAACATCCAATGGAATTGATGCTAATGGAACGTGAACATCAATAGAAGACATACATCCAAAATCAAGTATTTAATGCTCAGAGTTGAGGGAACACGTAGGAGACTGGAATGTCCTACTTATGTGATCATTCTAAGATTCCTCAATAGCATAACCTCAAGTTTGACCTTCAATTAAGACTTTTTAGTCTGATCAGAGGACAGAGTCAGGACTAGACCACAAACTAGCAGTAAATGGATCATAACTCAGTTTATATATCAAAAATCACGTAATCTTTGTAACGACCCGGGCCCCTATCCACATAATATTGTCCGCTTTGCTCATGGCGATTCCAATCCAATCTTGTTGCACATTTTAAAAGCCTCACGAGGACGTTAAGGTCGATCGCACACATATATACCCAAGATCGGGACTTGGATATTCTTCGATGTGGGACTTGGACAAACCTCACGGTGCCTAACGAAGCACTTCCACCCTTACCCATTGCAGATTCCCCTTTCTTGCTCACAGGAGTTATTGACCTGGTCTTGACTCAAGGGTACACAGGCGGATTGGGGTCTCACACTCTCCCCACAAAAATAGAGACGTTCCTCGCTCTGATACCATTCTGTATGACCCGGGCCTACTATCCAATGATATTGTCCGCTTTGGCTCATGGGATTCCAACCTAGTCTTGTCGCACGGTTTAAAAAGGTCTCCTGGGGAGTTAAGGTTGCGGTCCCACACATATATACCCAAGATAAGGGACTTGGACAAGCCTCGTGTGCAACCGAAGCACTCCATCTTACCACTACGGATTCCCCTTTCTTGGCTCACAAGAACACTTGACTTGGTCTTGCTCACAGAAGCACTTTGACTTGGTCTTGCCTCAAGGGATTACCCATGCAGATTGGGGTCACACACTTATATCACGCCGGTGGCCTCCTATAGAAGGGCGTTGGTCGGCAATCAACCGGCTATCGAGAAGAAGGCGGGGAAACTCTAGAGGACTGATATGCAGTGGTGCATAAAGTTCACACCGAAAATATGCTGGTCCTAATCCTGGGTATACTATGTGTGTGACCTAACTTTAACTCCACAGGGAGCCTGTTAAAATTGTAAGGCAAGATTGGGTTGGAATCCCTGTGAGCCAAAGCGGAAACATATCATATGGACAGTGGCCCAGGGAGTAACAGATGGTATCAGAACCGAGGACGGATCTGTTTTTCGATGGGGGAGTATGTCACGCCTATGGGCCCCTGTAAAAGGGCATTGGGTCCGACAAGCAACCACCTAGCGAGAGGAAGTCGCGGGGAAACTCTAAAGGATTGGGTATGTAGTGGTGCATAAGTCCCACATCAGAAACATGCTAGCCAGATCCTTGGTATATACGCGTGTGACTTGTTTTAACTCCACATGAGGCCTTTTAAAACCGTGAGGCAAGATTGGGTTGGAATCCCATGAGTCAAAGCGGACAAATATCATGTGGAACAATGGCCGAGTCGTTACAATCGTAGGCTCGTTGGATAAGTAATTAAATAACCCACCAAAGACAACCTATTCATGTCATTTCAAACGTCGTTGACTAATGAAATTCATTATCTGGAAAGAAAATGGATCAAACCTCTTGAGACTTCAGATGCCTAACATACAGCACTTCGCATGGGTGCATGTAGATGCAGTAGCTATTTCACTTACAAAATAGCATGTTTGTTTAGAAAGCTCTTGGGTGTCCCCTTAGGTCGCATTCTTGTGGCCCAAGGCTTCATCACTGCATCAATCATATACTTAAGATGAATTTTCCATATCCATTTCCAAGTTATCTTTTATTCAGTTTTAATCTAAAAAGGTCGTAAATAATCATATTTAGAATATTGAAAAATTGATGAATAGGAACAGTTGGAAAAAGATGGTAATAACCTGAACAGTATAAGGACTACACCTTTTTACTAAGACGTATTCAAGATTGCCACACAGCATACCTGTAAGGAAACAACAGGAAAGAAGACCCACAATAATGTCTAGTCAAATGAGAAGATCTTCCAGACTTCAAAAACATGATATGATAAAATGGAACATCTGCATCAATAAGAATAATATTTAAGTCACAACTAAGACATAAAGTAAAGGCAGCTTTGAAGATTATAAGAATACAGTACCGTTTCCATCCACTTGTTACGTCTTCTTGTGTCTCATCATTTGAGAAAACCATTTTAAATGAGTATGTTCTGCTGGAGACCCCAAATTGTCAGATTGATTGATAGTTGGATATTCATCTGCCAACTCAGAAGCACGTTGAACTAAATACTGATCCCAACTTCCTGTTCTGAATGATTCATTCATATTACCGCACCACAGCGCATCTTGTGAATATCTCTGGTAGAGGATGCAAGAAGTCGCACATTTGAGCACAATATAGAAAGGGCTAACTCAAAACAGCTTCCCTTAGCCTGGCCACAAAAGGAAAAAAAATGTATCAAATTATTGGTATGGGACAATTAGTGGAGGTTGCGATATCCAAACATTACTTGTAAGAGCTGTACTGATCGCATAATTTACCCAGAATTTATAAAAGCATAGAAATTTTAGATGGTCATACTTTACATGCCATATAATTTATAATAAATGTTGATTCTAAATTCATTGTGTCAATTAAGGACTGTTGTTCCATAAAATGTCTCTTACATTTTAATTTTAGCTCCAAGAAACAGGTTTGCATAAATTTCGGAGTAAGCATAATGAACAATGTTCATATTTTCCAAAAATCATGCTTCCAAGCAACTAAATTACTGGAGCAAAATAGCAAACAGTAGATTCATTTTGATCCATACATAGTATTTCATTAAAACCAGTAACAAAAGGTTTTCACATATAAGTAAGCAAGACTTTTATTGTTGATTGATATAGCATATAGCACCAATATAACAATATCATTGTTCATAAAATTGCAACTGAGATTACATTGCAATACCATAACCAAGCAAGGAATAGATGGAACTCTCTCAAGGTTTAATCAAGAAACGGGCCTACTATTTCGATGAACACAAGAGCAAGACCTTGTGAAATATATAAATATAAATCTAATGCACCCTTAATATAATAAACTCTCCTCACATTTCAGACCACTTGCAACAAAAAGCCTGCACATTACTTAAGATTTTTCTATTTCTTTCTTCTTTTTTTGGGTGTGATCTTTCAGGTTGGGTGCTACAGGAATCACTAAACGAGGATTGAACAATCTGTGAGCTGTGTCGCTGCATGCTCTCAATGGATTTGATTTTTTTTTTTTTTTCAGGTTTGAGTTATCAGCTAAACAAGTATCCATTTAAAATCTGAACCACCTTTCTGTTTCTGCACCTATCACATCACTTGATTTTCTACAAAGTACCAAATAAAATCGGAAATATTCATAAAAATCACACGTCTGGTGTGTGTGTGTATATATATATGAGAGAGAGAGCAGTATCACTCGCGCACACTCGCACATTTGGCCCTTCCGTACACGCTTAACGGCCGTTGGTTAGATCTAACGGCTGATATTTTTTCCACTCTTTTTTCATGCAAAAAGAATCCATAGCACGTGATAAGAAATTAATAAAAGAATGACAAATCATCTCATGAGAATAGTGACTTTGAAAGGGAGACTTGCTTGCCGATCACTGTTTTCGCCATCAATCAAAAGCACGTTTTCCATGCAACACAAAAGCAGCATCTTCCCTCTATCTGTTAAACTTTTCACAAAATCATCCAGGCCATCAACACCCTTGTATCTTTTAAAAGAATCAATCGAGGCCATCAAATTGCAAGCGACCCTGGAAATGTGGGGTTCATGCCGATTCTCATGGCCGCAACTTCCAAGGATCTCTTTCAGTTGGTGGAAACTCAATGGGCTGAAGGGTTGTAAACTTGTTCAACAACATCATCAATTTCAATTCAATATCAATGGGCTGAATGGATTGTTAATTGCTTTTTCAAGTGCCTAAAAAAACCGCTATATAATTGGCAGGAAATGAGTACCAAAACCTGAAAATAAAAAAAGCATAATAAAACCTAAGAGATCAGCCCATCCGAATGATTGGCTCTATATTGTAAGCAGAAAATGGAAAACGGAAGCAAACCAATATGATATCTTTCCCCTTTTACAATCGAACAACATACCAGTGGCATCTCTAAATTTATGGGGGGAAAAAATATATATATATCTAAAAAATGAAAATGAAACTGTAGAGAGAAAGAGAGGAGGAAAGAGGGGAAGGGGAAATGGGGAAGGTCGTTGGAGCTTGTTTTTCTGAGGTCCAGATGTGCGACATCGATCCATTTCCGTCTTCTTCTCACTCCATTCCAATCCAACTCCTCTTCAACCTCCCGTCTTTCCTTTCTTGAGCTGCATGTTTTTTTTTTTCTTTTGCTCACGTCTTTCTGTTTTCTTCATCTCTTGATTCCCATTCTTTTTACTCCAATTTATCATGATATTATTACCAGCCCTTCAACTTAAATCAACGGTACACACACGCACATACACACATGCATGTACATGCATTTACATACATACGTACATACATACATTGATAGAGTCCACATCAGGTGCGCACTGGGCGCACTGAGCATCAGTGAACACCTGGCTGTGGGGCCTACTTGTGGACCCACCCTGGGCTGGGACCAGAGGGTTTTAAAGATCTGGGTGGGGCCCTCCTCTCTACAAAAAACCAGCCACACCCTATCATCCTAAACCTATCATCCAGGGCCCACAAGTTTAGTCCATTCAAAAGGGTGTACAGTCGATCTAACAGTCCAGTTCATTTAAATAGTTTTAGCACTTTATTCCATTGTGCATTTCTATTTGAGGTTTTATCATGTGTTTGGGATACGCATGTGAGCACTTTTTAAAATTTACTCACCAGCTGGACGGGTGTGTAGGAAAATATAAGGTCTATATTGTATTTTACATCATTCTTACGGGCTAGTGTGGTTTCGGTAATATGGAGGGTCCTAACATGTAAAATGA